>BEXV01001253.1:60011-71810 GCA_003118195.1 Hemicentrotus pulcherrimus
TATAGGCCTAAAGTAAGTTCAACTAAATACTGCTTTCTTTAGTATAAAGAATGCTGGGCATTTATGTTTCCTGTTCTGATTAATTTGGATAGATTTTCTTTTTTCTTTTGTGGAATGACATAGGAGGAATGGGTAATCAGTTTGGCAACAATGGGCAAGTCTTTCCTACATTGTTAGCCTTTGTATTATAGCTTTGTATTTAGACAAGGTTGGATAGATTTAGAAGTTTGAAAAGAGGGACTGATAAAGAGCTTTGCAAAAGTGAATGGAAAGGTGACTAATGCAGGTCTGTGCTATATAAAGTTTATACAGGTTTAACCTTTTTTTTTGTGAGTTAGAGTTTAGATGCACAATGGACTCAATAAGGAAAGGGGAAGAGAGAAAGAGAGAGGGGGGGGGTGGTGGGCGGGGGGGAGATGGAGAATGAGAGAGATGGGGGAGGGGAAGATCGAGGGAAATGCAGACAGACAGAAATATCATAAACCAGGGTTCCACTTCATTTTGTAAACGAGGTGAATTTGTTGCAGTTCCTGTATATGATACATTCATAAGGTACATGTACAAATACATGTCATTCCATACAAATGTGATACATATTTTTGCCATCACACTTCAGAGGCTAAGGTATGCGACTGTGCACCACTCAAAACAGGTACTAGTATCAGTGTATTCCAATACAAAAGCACAGTGAGTCATGCATGTGTTATTGAATGGAGCAAATAATGAACAGAACACAATATAGCCTCTGTGTATATTGTGTGAACAATTAGGGTGTTTTCTTATTTGCTTTGTTTACCTCTTATTCCATCTGCTAGGATTGTAGGCTGAGTTCGTTCTTCGGTCGATTGGTCATCCTGAGGAATTTATAGACTTAAATCTTTCTCTTATGGCATTTTCATGTAAACCTATACACGTATGATACTTTGTTGGACTGAACGTTACAGTGTGCTAAGTGTAAGTTTAGATTTTCTCATTCTTACTAACCGTTATGAAGAATTCTGTGTTGCTCGGCATTGGATATTACGGTACCCTGTTTATGGTACCCTGTTTATGGTAATATTGTTTTCATTTGTTGATGTGATTATAGACTGTTTGTCATGTGTCCGTGAATGTACAATGTATGGAGTGGTTGATTATTTGTGTGGGAATAGATTTGTCATAGGATATGATTTGCATGTATTTGTTCATACATGTACAAAATGTTGTGTCTATTCTGTGGATTAGTAGAGGTTATTGTCTAGATCAACATGTACATTTTTTGCACAGTATACCAACTACATGTACATGCCTGTACATTTTGTCATGTACACTTGATCCCTAGTTTCTAGTCTGGATTTTTCAGAAATGAGGAGGGGTTCCATGTTTATTTGATATTTGATATTTTTCTGTACACAAAAATGTTATTAGTTCAATTTCAACATATGTTTTGTAAATTAAGATTCATTTGAACATCTACTATTATGATCAATTCATCATCTCATAATTGATTTAATTTCAGAACAAAAGTATAGAATATTGTGAGAGGATAAAAAAAAAAAGTATGGCGAAGGACACAAGAAACTAGCAGTAACTTTTATTTAGCCTTCTGTAAATTTGTTGTACATGTACACCATGTGCACACATGTCTTTATATGATTGGTACATACTTTAATTACATGTACATTGAACTAATACGATGGATAGAAAACAACACAAAACAAACCTCAACTTCATCACCTCTTGAATTTTATTGAACTTTTACACCTGTCTTTTCAGCAAATAATATATATTGTTTCTAATTGTCATGTAGGACCTCTCTTTTACTCCATGGGCCTCCATACATGTACATACACTTCAATACATAGGTACTGTATGAATATATTATATGGTTCACTCTGGAGTGCATGTATCTGGTAGATTGACAAAATCACAACAAAAGTAAATAACATGTAATTGTTTTGTTGTAATTTAGGACCCCCCCCCCCTATACCCTATGGGCCTTCAAGGTAGAAGAATGTAATTTTTTGAACATACATGTACACACACACATGTATGAAACATAAGAAAAGACCAAAACATAATCTTTATCTCTGACAAAGAATGTTGCCTTCATTGTATTTGAAAATGTAATTGTAAATAAACAGATTTTGATTAGGTTGATTTCATTACAAGGTTTTATTCATGAAATGCTCTCCTTTTCAAAGTATGACATACATGTACATGTACATGTATATACATGTAGTACCATTTGTAGTACCATTTGTAGTACCATTTTGTTGTTATTTTGTCACTCTAACTGATACATTTGGTCCCTCGGAGAGGACCATAAGCCGTCGGTCCTCTGGTTGCTTACTAACAAGCATTTATTTCTTTCTGTCAGCTGTCAGCTGTGAGGTAAAATAACCATCACTATCGCTATCACATAATATTCCAGATTTTCACCTTATAATATATTCATCCAGTAAACATTGCTTATCGGTTAATTTTTGAATTCAGAACAAATTTCCCAAGACTTTTTTTTGAATTAGCAAGGTACATGTAGATGAATGTAATTTTGAACAAACACAAATGTATCAAACATAAGAAAAAATGAAAGAGTTGTTGCATGCCACGTAGAAGTTTAGTATATAGAGCAAATAACGGAAGGAGAACCAATAATCAAGTTTTCTCCATAAATGTCAGTCAGTTCAACTTCACCATTCAATATTTATATAAGAGAGGAGTGATATTGGCCAAAGTCATTACCATTGGTCATTACTTGATTTGCAGAGAAATGCCAGCCAAACTGGCTACTCTGTAGGTTATTATTCAATTTTAGTATTAAGATTGTGGCTACGTTGGTCTACAAAATAATATGTAATTACTTTTTTTTTAAACAGCAGTTTATGATTCACTCTTCATATATGAACTCTGAGGATTATAATTGTCTAAAGTGTTTTTGAATTTGCAAAGTGGACAAGCCCAAATTGCTGCTATTTCTGACAAAACTGGTTCAAGTTTATTGCTTTCTTTTTCATCTTTTCTTGAGACCCCTGTCACGACTTGCCAGATATCTATTTGATACTACACAATGGAAGAATAGCAATGAATACAGACATACCTAAAGCTTTTTGTCTAGCACTCTTCAGAGTAAATTGCAAGAATGAAAAGAAAGCTGAAATCAGACAATATTTATAAGCGGAAACTAAAGGAACAAAGCGCGCGAAAATTTTGCTGGAGTCGTACCAGCAATTCTTGGTGTAAAATGTATTAATAATTTCCATAAACAAAGTGCCGGGTAATGCTATATGCTCATTCCATCTTCATTCTCTCTTGTTTCTCTAACCCAGGTGTGATCAGTAGCCTCATCTCCAGACTTTGTGAGTGAGCATTCCAGATACCCGTCGGTTTATCCCAGAAGTACTCTGTTCTGTCGTTGGGGAAAGCTGAGCAGTCCACATGCCCGGGGAAAGCATGATGGCAGCAGAAGAAGATGGAATGATACCCATCAAAGCTGCCTTTAATGGGTAAGAAATGGAAATATAATGAAAAGAAAATGATAGAAAGATAGTATGTAATCTTTGAAGGCTTCCATGGATGATGGTTACACCACGTGTTCTTTCGACAGGTTTGAGTTGTCCTTGAAAAGGGCCCACCTATGCTCTATCTCGACGATGGAGGAATAATGAAAAGAAAATGATAATTAAAGGTATAGACCAGTTATGGAAATGCCCCCCTCTCAAAAAATTTAATGGAAGCTCTTATTACCAATCATGTGAAAGAATATGTTTTGAATAATACGGGACGATACAAATTTTGCCGGTATACCCTTACCAATTGATATATTTAGTAAATTATCATATCGATCCGGGCTGGATAGATTCGCGAATGCACTTCAACATCAAACATCTGGACATATATTTCTGCTTTTTTGCAAATTTAGGTTGAAGTATTGCTATCTCTGAAGGCAATATTTAAACAATATTGAATGGATATTTTGCACTTAAAACCCTTGAGCTTCAATTGTACCACTACTGGTCTATATCTTTAAGTAAGATTGTTTGATACATCACAATACACTTTATCCAGTGAACAGGCCAGGGGAGTGTTTCACAACAACTAAGATTGACTTTGAGTTGGACTTAACTATGACAGGCCGTTCATGCCACTGATTCCTCTAACCATTATGATCTTTAGATAATATTTTTCCTTCAATAATGAGTTATTAAAAAAAATTAGATTTGTGACCATGATGTGTGTGTCCCTTGAGAGACCAATGCCAGTAAATGGGGATTGCAAACAGTGGCATGAACGGCCTGCCATAGTTAACTCCAAGTTAAAGTCGATCTTAGTCTTTATAAAACACCTCCTGGTCTGTAAAATGAAATAACTAACAAATAAAATAGCAGACAGGTGAGTCGCCCGAGAAGAATAATTGACCTTACAAGGTAAGAAATGATTTTATTTGCCATTTTCCAGCCTAGCTGCAAAAAGTTATTTCTATCAGGGCCTTATAAAATATGACAAATACTAGCCATACGACATTGAGAGTTTAAATAGCATACGCAGTAAAAGCAGTGATTCTTTATGCTGGTACCTATTTCTATTACAAAAATTACATGTACAGTGTAAATATTCTCTTCACAAAAATTCTACAGGGGAAATAAAAACATATAAAAATCATACATCTGCATATATGGAATTATCTTTAGTTGAGAGTTCAATGATAGAAAGTGTGCATAGATTACTATCTTTTAGGAGAGACGTAAATTATCGGTGCTTATATTCCAGTGTGAATTTTCCTTTATAAGGACAGGCTCCTGTAAGCTTTATGAAACGAATCTTTGCATTAACATGTATCACAGATGTCAGAGTAGAGATATTAGTTTCCATGCATTAGAATCTAAACTGTTCCATTTCTTGGTAATTTTGAACCAGAATTGTCAAAAATAAGAAACTTTGGATTGCAATGATATAGAATTTAAACAGCTCCCCCAAGTGTTGAAGAATTACCAGTCTCAGAAAGAGCAATTTACATAATAACATGTCACCTGCATATCCATGACTCAAAACCTATGTAGATTGAACAACAATTGATTGCTTTACCTTGGACATGGCTACTTCTTATAAAATCCACTAAATCAACAAACCAAAGGTGGCGGCCAGTTGCCTGATTTTTATACTTATCAATGAGCTTCAAGCAGGTTTCTTGATATTAGCCTACCGGTATCTAAATTTCTTTGCCTTTGACTCTCTGAGATTATACATTTGATATGGGTGATTCCACAGAAAGATCCATGTCAGCATTTTCCCCCTTATGTACAGAAATTGTTTTGAGGCTTTGCCAATCAAGGAGAATGATTAATGATTTTATATTTTTCCATGGTAGAGAAAAACTTTAATTAATGAATAATCATCCTTTTGTCATCATTTTTTAAACCAGCTTCTGATATTTAAGGGCGTAAATTATTTTATCATGAAGAATTTGTGATCCCGATATTTCTCATATTTACAGACACATTAGATGACTGTTCATAGTTGTTTCGTGCTTGCACATGGTGAAAGTTGGGATTGATAAAGGCGCTATTTAAATACAATTATTATTATTATTATTAATATATCTGGATATAAAGGGATAATTTCTGTGAAATTTGCCCACTCTTTATACTTCTTACAATAATCTTTTCCATCTCATTAGTCCAACCCATTCTCCCCTATTCTCTCTCTCTCTCTCTCTCTCTCTCTCTCTCTCTCTATCTATCTGTTTTTTATATGTATCTAAATGGAGGCCTTTCATGTATTTCATGCCACTTTCTCTGTTTTACTCCCATTCTTATTTGATTTGTTGGTTTCTTATTTCTCCTCTTTCATAATTCCTTTACAATATAATTGTATCCCTTTACACTCACACAGTCTCTATAGACTCTACCCTGTAGGCTTGACCTTATACAAGCACTGAATCAAATTATAATAAACCATTTGTGTGAAGGAATTTTAGTTCGTAGTGAAATCATTTTGCAATGGTAAATCAGTAATACATGTGCTGGAAATTGACATAAAAATTAATAGAACTCTCTCTCAATTCACAGTTATTTTTACTATGAAAAACAAAATTCAACTTTTAACCCAACTCTTCCTCTGAGATTACATTCTGTGTATACATGGGTTGTTCTTCATTCGAGTGCACATTGTCTTCCCCTCTCCACTCTATACAATACAAAATTCTACATATCACAGCAGCCATATTTCTATTGGGAAATTCCCTTTTGAACCTGTAGATATTTTTTTTAAAGGCTGTTTTTATAATGGCTTCAACCCAAAGCTTTTTTTAAAAAAACATTCCAACATTTCCCCCAGTTCTATATTGCTGTCTGCTCCCATGTACACTGTGTACAAGGATTTTTCTTCTCCAAATATTCTTTAATCATGCTCTTATACTAATGTCCTCTCTCGCTCTTGCTTCACTTGCTCACATCTCTCGTTCACACCATCTCTCGACCTCCCCCTTCCGTCCCCAGATCTCTCACCTCTTACCCAATCAAATATTCAATATCTGCAGCAGCTTTATGTGTGCCGGGTAGCCACGCTGTCTGCCAATAATTGTGCATTACAGACCGACTGGCATTTTATCCATACCAAAGTATCCTCATTATCCTCCTTCGAAAGCTCGACCGAAAGTAACTTGAATAGATGCTCTCTTATCATCTTATTCATGAGCGAAGGAGGCTTTAAAGGGGATGTCCATCCACATATTAAGTTGGTTTTGATAAAAGTAGACAACTGAGAAAAACTGACCATGCAGTGAAAACTTGAAGAAAATCTGATAAGAAATAGGGAAGTTATGAATTATTAAAGTTGTAATTGATCAAACTCAAAATGTCAACTCTGTAACATACCCTGATAAGGTATGTAGCTGATTGCCAACTTGTATTTGATATAAGAGTTGACTTTCCCTTTGCTACTAAGATAAAAATGCAATGAGCTTTAAAACTTAGCATGCATTTCCAATTTAACCAACTTCCTTTGAAAATTGACCCCATGCATTGAGATTGGCTACAGTATTTTTGAATAAGAAGGCTGAAGTTCAGCCTATTGAGATTGTGACTATTTTGGAGATTTCAATTAAATTGAAAAGTAAGATTTTACATTGATTGTCCTTTGAATGCTGGGAAGAAGTGTCAAACTTTGATTCCTAAGTTTTGATTGTTTATAGAAATATAATGATACTTGCACTTTTTAGCACTTCTTAAATAGAATCACAGAATCCAACAATGAAAAAAAAAATACAATTTGAAAAATTAAAACGAGTGATCTCTATGCAAAGATTGTGATTGAAATTTCAATAGCTGTTACATCTAAATATTAAAGCACAGACAATTAGGCTACCTACAATGTGTGTTTAACAAACACACATAGTTGTCCCATGTATGTATTTTCATGTGGGTACTTTTCAATGAGTATGATCATTAGCAACTTTTCTTAATTTTTGTTCAAATTTGGCTAGTCCCAACAACTGAATTTTTAATTTTGGTATATTTCCTACACTATCTACTGTTTGAAGAACTGAAATATTTTGTAGTATTTTTTTCTGCTCATCTCTACCGGTATATAATGCTCAGGATCACCTTAAAGAAATCAAATCCCAAATTAACCTTCGTTGGTAGGTACTCTCTTTGTAATTTTCCCGGTGCCCCGATCTCATCAAGCTTAGGTGTGATATTGATTTTCGGGCTTGGACGCTTGGATGAAGGGGATTTTGGAAGAAGAAGATCGCAGGGTTCTCTCTACGAGCCATTGATTGAGTGGAGAGAGAGTGTTAGTTAGCCGGAGCTCATCGCTCAATTTTTGTTGAAACAATTGTTGATAAAGAGGGAAGTCCATTGCAGAGTGTAAACGCATTGGTACATAGATGAATTCATGTACTTAAAGATGAAGTTGAGTTCTGGTCACGCGATTGCATTGTGAAAGAAACGGTGTGGAATCGACCAGAAAAGGTTGGTCATCTAGCATATAAGAATTTGTGTGTATTGCAAGGTTCTGGAATCATCAAAATGATAAGAAATTTGGCCAAGTCTTGGTGAAGTTACAAACACTGTACACAGAAAGATGTATATGGGACTATAGACGAACACATGAGGTAAAAATCCTACCCGGATTTTTACTATGTTACAGGACATATTTAGAATATAAAGGCATTGAAGAGCCATGCTTTTCAGGGAACATGTCTTATCTGATGTTCTTCCACACTTGCATAATAACAATGATAAAGCTTACAAATTGTTTTTCACCTCTTCAACCTTCTCTTTAGGAGAAGAAGGTTGCTAAGACCAAAGTATTACAGGTACCTGTCTAAAAAGACCCCCCTAGGGAGGCTCAACAAATGGTCTACATGTATATAGACAGGTTTACTTTATCTAACATGTCTCAATGAGATACATTGTACTTTGTGACATTTCATTTTTACATGTTCTTCTCTATCCCATTGCAGTTCTTCTTCTTCTTATTTGTATTTGTTTATTATCATATATGGTGATTTATTCATTTGTATTACTTTTTGTTTCATTTGCAAGTCACCTTTCTACCCTGCCTTCTTCCTCTCAATCTAGTTTTCCTTTCCTCCTTCACTCCACCATCTTGAGGGGTGAATAGTCTTCCATGTTAGGTATTGAAAGGGAAAAGGAGGGGTAAGGAAGGAAAGGGGAGGGGGTCGATAAGAATAGAAAAACAGCATCAAACCTTGTAATCTAAGCTCTAATATATAACTGCCATTTTCAATATTGATCATGGAGCATATGGTCTGTTGAGTGACAGAAAGGAGTGTTCAAACCTCCGGACTCTAAAAAGACGAGATGTACCATTTGCTGAGAGCAAGGTTGCGTTTATCTAGGAAATTTTTGGCTAGAATCAGGTTTCTCAAACGTCTTTCAGGCAAATTTAGAAGTAGATAAACGCAAAGCCTTTTTCAAACGTCTGTAGATATGGGCATATCTAAAGACGCAAAAAGGTGCGTTTTGAATGTGACATACAGCCAGAATCACGTTTCTAAGAGCTAGATAAACGCAAAGCTGTTTTGAATCCCACATACAAATCGGACCTCCCACGTTTAATTTCCGGTTCGGAGGCTAGTGCGCGCCATGTGCTGTGTACAAGCATGTGTGTGTAGTTGACTTCCGAGAAACTGTCTGTTTCCCGGTTCAAACGGCGCTGAGCAGCTGCGAAGAGAAAAGGCCTTTATTGTGAATCGCGAAGAGTCGATAAACGCGACATCCTGCGAATCACGATCGTATAGTGGGGTTCGATATGTACATATCTAGTGGCAAGCCTAGATAAACGCGCCCCAAGAAGAGCATTTAAGGGCAATCTAACCCTTCTAATAAGTTCATTTGAATGAAAGCAGAAAAATCTGAAAAACAGAATGGCGAAAATTTGAAATAAATTGGACCAATAGTAAGAAAGTCATGAGTGTTTGAAATATGAAATCACTACAGCTACAGTACGGGAATATCAAATCGGAAATTTTGTCAGTGGATGGTGATGTAGTGATCGGGTGCACTATTCAAAATATATATTAGAGTACGGTACGTTATTACACGTCCTTAAAAAAGAAAAGACCATTCTGAGTCGTACATTTATGAAAAGTTGAATTTTAGTCCTTTTGTGTATAGGAGCAAATGGGAAAGTTGTCAGTCACTGCATCACATAGACATTATTAATTCAGCCAATTTGAAGAGCCCATACCTATAGTGATTGCAACTTTTAAAAAAATTGAACTTTCTAATTTTTTGTCTGATTTAATTCAAAGTTTCATCAGTATGCATTTATGACTTTTCTGCTCTATTATACCGTGTTCAAATTTGCTATCAAGGTTAAAGGTAATACAAAGTCTTGGTATGGGGGTCATGAATTTGGTTCAAATGAACATAGTGGAAGCATACGAGATCCTTCAATATTCAGTGATCGATGTCGCGGTCGAAATTGAGTCATAAGTTATGAAATTGTAAATAACAACCTCTTTATGTTGTATAGCTCCCTCTTCAAGGTCAAGATATTAAAGGTAAAAACCAGTATTTGAAACGCCCCAATTTTAAAAAATGAAATGGAAGCTCTCATTACCAATCATGTGAAAGAATATGTTTTGACAAATACATGATGATACAAAATTTGCCGGGAAACCGCCTACTAATTCATATATTTGGNTTTTTTTTTATTTTTTACTCTGTTGCCGTATATACGCCGCACCCCGACTTTTTGATTTTTTCTCTCCCAAAAATACTGCGGCGTTTACACCGGCAAATACGGTACCCTGCCTTCCTTCTCTCAATCTAGTTTTCCTTTCCTTCTTCACTCCACCATCTTGAGGGGTGAATAGTCTTCCATGTTAGGTATTGAAAGGGAAAAGGAGGGGAAAGGGAAAAGGAGGGGAAAGGAAGGAAAGGGGAAGGTGAAGGAGAGGGGGAAGAGGAGGGGGAAGGGGAGGGGGTAGATAAGAATAGAAAAACAGCATCAAACCTTGAAATCTAAGCTCTGATATAACTGCCATTTTCAATATTGATCATGGAGCATATGGTCTATTGAGAGGCAGAAGGGAGAGTTAAAAAGTATGACCTAATGCCCTTCCGGCTCTCAACAGACAAGATGTACCATTTGATGAGAGCCAGAGGAACATTAAAGGGATTGTTTAACAATGTTAAATCTGAGATACACGGCCCTACATGTTATCAGTATCTGTGATACGTATGGTGTAATATTGAAGCCCTTAAAAAATTGCGCTTCAAAATGATCAAGAAGTGCCTCAAAAAAATCTTTGAGTGACCGGTTTTACCATACTCGTTATCCCCAATAGACTTTAGTGTTATGAAAACCGTCAGATGAATGGTTTTCAAAATTTGAAATTCTAATCATAAATATCTTGATAATCAGACAAGCGATCGGCTTGTAAAAGTCATGGGGTTCCTGACTGACCTAAAGGGTTTATAATTATCATTGCATCATGAGCTAAATCCAGAATTTTGTTTCAGAATCTGAGACAAAGTTACTGGATCCCTTTCAAGGGGAATTAATTTCAAACTACATGTTAATTTCAGTTTCTAGGCCATTTAAAACATTATCTGAAAAGTTTAAAACATCATACAATTGACGAAAGGGAGGACGTAACTCTTCTTCAAAATCCTTCGTCTTTCACGGCTCTGAGAATTGTCAGAACGTCGCCATTGTGTTTGCGCACGGCCTGTTCTGTGACGTATCGCATGGATTCGACCGCTATTGCGTACGTACGTTTTCCTGGTGTAAACTGTAAAATGATCACTGCAGATCACATTGTTTTTCTTGTTGTTTTTGTAATTTTTGTCCAGAAATTTGTCCACCTTCATAGCTGCTACTTATACCTTGAATATTTCATTGTCGATTTTGTTGGTCTGGAAACCGATTAAACGATTTCCCCTCGGTTTTTGAGGAACGATCATTACAACCAAACACTTGGCAGTACACCATGTTAGACGTGTATTACATTTAATTCGCACGCTACAACCGTTTATCCTTGCATGATTTGGCACTCTGAGTTTCAAAAGGAGATAAGTACACTCTGGAGTGTCCTTTCTACTTCTCATCAGGTTATGAAACTGAAGTCCACAAACCAAGCAACATAGCTTTAAATGAGAAAAGAGAGAGTGCCGGCACGTGCCAGATGGCTATTGAGCAGCTTGCTTGCTTGCTTTTAAAGCAGACATAATCAATTGATTTTAAAAGTCAGTTGTTCTAATGGCAATAATGGGGATTACACATGATCAATACAGGAATTCTGTGCACAATGATACTTAATTTCTCTGTCTCCCCCCCCCCCCC
>BEXV01001253.1:72768-91884 GCA_003118195.1 Hemicentrotus pulcherrimus
CAATACATGGAACAAACCACTCTCATAACCACCGTCATAAACACTTTCATAAACACTTTCATAAACACCAAGGGAAGATAATAAGTGGGGGATGGGACAGGGCAAATCAATAAACATGCTCTCCAATCGCAGAATAACGAAAGAGAATAACAGAACGCAGGTTATGAACGCGAGGCGAGAAATTGGCCACTCTTTCTGCGCAGAGTGGGATCCACTTTTATGCCGTAATCCTCTTTTCGTCAAAGCTTCGCGTGCCGATATTGATTTAGGAGCCCGAGAGGGTAACAATGATGGGTGCACAGCTGTCGTTCTCGTGATGTGCTTCCTATATAGCTCCCCTGCAAGATCACAATTATTCCAGTAGGGTAAATTTGTTGTAGCTGTCTCTTTTATAGTGTCTTCTATGTATGCTAATGGAAATGTTACCATAATTTATGCCTTGTACATGTACATACAGCTACAGAAAATGGTACAGTATTTTTTCAAATAGACAATAGGACCCTAATACTAAATCCAAAAACTTTACCATTCCTTGATCTGTGAATTTAAATCGTATTTGCAATTTTCTGTTTTCTTCATTCAAGTTGAGTGTTACATTAGAAAGTATTACATTAGAAAGTACTACATTGTTGTTGATACCCAAACAGTGGTAGGTGTTGACTATCCCTCTATCTTTCCTATCTTCTATCTTTTTTTCTTACCATCTCCAATCTCTCATCCTCCCTCTTGTGTTATCTCCCAGGTCAGCGGGTAATCAAATCCTGTATATTTACCCAGGTTATTAGCAGAGAGTACGAGCCCCTAGCCCTAAAACCTTTTAAAGATACAGTGGAATTCTGGTAACATGAAAATGAAATGTGTGAGCTTTCCTATTCTTTCCAATCTTATGTGAAAGAGTATCATCATATAAATGTCACACGATAAAGATTTTTCTTTAAATGCCCACATATTTCAAATGTAACATACAAACAAAATTAACTTTAAAAAAACTGTGGACCAAATTCTGATGCTGCATGTTTGTGTAGTCCCATATACCCATATCATTGTGTAGTACATTTGATCGTATCCAAATTTTAGCAAGACTGGGTCTGTATTGAATCATTTTGATGATTCACAAAGCTCATAATACACAAGTAATGTTACATTATAAACCTTATCCAGTTCATTCTATAGTATAGGCCTATCATGATGTCTTTCACATTGCAATCACATGACCAGAATTCAATTTAATCTTGAAGACCTTGCCTTGCCTGAAAGCTACTAATCTCTACCTCATATCAGTATCCTTTGGACTCTTCCCTAGCCTCTTCCTAGCTATATACCTCCCTGGATCACATGGTCGGGCCAGGCCGGGTCAAAAGTTTAAGAGCAAAGTCGACGAATATTGGGAGAGGTGTTTGAACGTAATAAATGCACTGTTAAATGCATACATAGGCCTATGATTGTATATAGGCCTGTACGTTTATCAGGCCAGTGTAGGCCTATACCCGCCATGAACCAAATCTTTTGCAAAGTAGCTCAGGAAACTGTATATGCCCACAGAAAGTGATCGCTTATTCTCTCAGGTCCTTAAGAGAATTATATTCCCATTAGCATATTTATTGATTTATTATCAATATTGCCTGGTCTAGTTTGCAAACTTGTGTATGTTAATTGTGCCTAGCTCCACGCAGTATCAGTTGGAATATATAGGAGTCTTATATATTTGGTCATGTAAGAAAACTAAGTGCCATTATAAAACGTCCTGTGGTTTACAAAGTAGGAGTGGAGGGGGGGGGGGCAGTCGAAGGCATTCAAATATTTCAGGAAGAAATCTGAATAAATTTGCATATCAGTCAAGAAAGATTATGATTTTGATTTAACGATCCTTCACTGAGCATTCTAGATGCAGATACTACTTGGACAGAATTATCTAAGTAAATATGATTTTTAAGAATTAAAAACGAAATTGGCAACAAATATATTTCTGCTGTTTCAGTGGTGCAATCTGTCTTGTGCTATTACTGATTCTGTTGATTAATTACTATAGCTTCAAGCATAAATCATCGACTACAGAATTCCTTAAGTTCCCTTAGTAAAGGAGCCACCCAGTACCAGTGAGCAAAGAGAAATACGAATTTGACTTTTTACACATGGATTTGTATGAGTTTATATTAATTAGCATACATGTAACTTAGTGAGAAAAGATTGCACCTTGTTTCTGGAGAGTTTTGATATGTAGAAATGTCTCTATACCTGTACCCCAAACATCTGGTGTGTTTATTCATTATCTATTGCAGTCCATATGTTCACATCCCGATCTATCTTAATCTCTTATCAATAGTACACATCTGAACAAAGAATATAATAGAATGTACCAATGACAAAATTCATCTGTAATGCTTTGAGCTTGGACAAGGGAGGAAAGGGTGAGCTAGTGCCGACATAGTTTTACTCTCTGTTATAATAATAACAAGTTTGGTGCTGAAATAATGAAGCATATGGTGTTGCAATTTGCAAAAAGGGTGAACAGTTGTCTAACAATCTCAATTCATCATTCTAAATAGGTATTGATTAGTCTTAATGATCTGCACGCGCCTAACTCCATTTTGTTATGGATTTATGTATTGATCGTAACCTGCTCTATTGATGAGGTGGTATTGATTAGACTGTCGGTTGTGGTATCGTCCAAGAGAAGGGATCGAGGGGGATTATCTGGGGAACATGAGACCCCCTTTGGGAGGTGCGGGGATGGAGAGGGGAGAGAGAGTGTATATAAAGGGGTGAGGTACAGTCAGAGGAGTCAGTGTCAGAAACACCGTGGAGAGTGGAGGAGAGAGAGCAGTTGAGAGATTGTAGACTGCATTGCATGCGAAGGAAAAATCGGGGTCACTTGATTAGACCTCCATGCATTGCAGCGATTGATTCAATTGGTCGCCTATTTCTATTTATACATCTTGGGCTTTTCATGCCCTCCACTCTACAACGCTTGCCCATTCGGTGAACGGCCATAGAGGAGTGCTTGCTCTATCAACCAGGGTCACTCAGTTCAGAGAGGGAGAGAGAGAGAGAGAGAGAGAGAGAGAGAGGGAGAGAGAGAGAGAGAGAGAGAGAGAGAGAGGGAGAGAGAGAGAGAGAGAGAGAGATACGCCTCTCCTTGTACAAAGCTTACCACTGCCCATTCAGGGGCCTCTTCACTCCGCCCCATCAGCCTGGCCTGGCTGGGTCGTCTACTGCTGGTACCCTCTCGCCCTCTCAGTAGATAAGGTTTACCTTATCACCATAGTGGTGGCATCAAGATTAGCCAAAGAGCAACTCCTATCTCTTATCACTGTTTTATTGGCCCTTTTTGCCATCATTTGCCAGGAGCTCTGCTCTGTGTAAACTGTTACGTACTGTACTCCCTCAGTTTTATTACTGATGTTGCTTTGAGGAGAGCAGGCAGCATGGCTAGGCTCAGGAGGCGTTTTCTTGTGGCCGGAGGTCACCGCAAGGTAAGTTAATTTCTTCAGTAATTGATGCTTTTAATGACAATAATACCATGTGGAATCTTTGAAATATGCTGGTTGTCACAAAGTTTTCACCAGCTCTCATCATAATTTTATATAAGTATGAACAAATGTTTTTTTTGCTTATTTTGCAATACAAGTACCTGCCTTTCAAAGTGACCTTCATAATTGATATGCATGAGTGCTGCACACAATCATGAAGGAATGACGAAGCATTTGTATGGTGGTGCCACACTGCCACTTTTTTTCAAATTTGAATGATTATTTCTGGTAAAACCTTTCTCACGTGGTCTCTAAGTCTAAAATCTATTCATGATGTTCACAAGTTTACAAATTTGCTCACATATTATGCTATGTTCAAAGTGTTAGAGTTCATGAATTCTTAGTGTGTTTTTCCATACAGTAATCATTTTCTCATTTACCGTGTACAGTCGACATGCATGTTATTAGGGCTTCGTAATGGTACATGTATGACTGTAAAAACCTGCCGATTTGGAAGATTTTTTTTTCCTGTTAAATTTATGAAGAAAATCAGAATTTGTGTAATAAAATTAGATGATTAATAGTTAAGGGTGTGGATGTTGTGTGTGTGTTTCATAAATTTTCCTCAAGTATGTTTTTTCTGCGCTGTACATCGGTGAAGTTATGAAATGACTATAACTGCATCTGTGCATCTGTCTATAACTGCATCTGTGCATCTGTGCATTTATCTAGTTTAAGTGTTAACATCATTTGAAATGTATTCTTGAAGTGTAACTGAAGCGATCCAAAGAACTGCTTTCCAAGTCATGTTTAGCACTTTAGCAGAGTTCAAATGGTTTGTCTGAGCTGTTATTGCCAGCTTACATCAAAGTAAGCCTATTTCAAGTATGTTTAGATGAGTAATATGGATACGATCAAACAAGGTTTGTGCAGATGCAATACTCTGTCAAAGGGCTCTAAAGAAGAGCTGTGAAGGTTGAAAATAAGTCATTTTATTTGAGTTTCTTCAATATCTCACAAGAAACTGATCACAGACTAATTTATAGTTATATATTTAGACTGTAATTTGTCCCATTATAAGAAAGAGGAAGAATTGCAAGTGTTATGAAATACTAGCAATTTTATTTGATTTGATATGGGTATTTTAGTTGCTACATGTACTTCATTTCTGCATTTTAGGCTGGAATGAACTTTACATAAAATGTAGGTGACCTTCCCATTTTTGTAAAAGTTTATTGCAAGATATATTCTGTTTTTGCTTGAACCAGTAAGAATGATCTTCATAATTTGTGTTTTAGATTTTGCATGTTTTTAGTATTTTACAAAGAACAAATAGAGCTCCTCATTTAATCAAGAAAAAAGCTTTATCCACTGACATTAAACCCGAGTATGGAAAAAAGACAAATATTTCTCTGCATTGGCTATAAACATCAAATCATTGTGTTCATAAGTTGTATGCATTATAACCCACTGTTAAATTTTTTTTTTTTATTTCTCAAATTTGTTCATTCATTGGAGGATTTGAATAAAGTTTAGAGGGCAAATCACCCTAGGCTCCAACTTATTTTTAGTCTTCTTTTTACTAAACTGATAAAGATGACATAACTGACATTGATATAAGCCTTTAGAAATGCTTTACATGAAAATGAAACCATCTTAAACAGCTTATAATGTTTAGAAATGTAAACAGAGAGTTTAATTGCTCACAACTTTGATAGTTTTTATTTTCTTCTCTTCTCCCCACCCAGGAGCATCCTATGTATCCGCATCGACCCCAACGTGACCCTGGAGGATTTCCTCCAGGATATGAGGGGCATCTGCAACTTCCCAGAGAAACAGAACTTCACCGTCAAATGGCTGGATGAAGATGGTGAGTTGACCACCCCTATCTCCTATAGTAGTATGCCCCAAAGGTCCTTTTATTCTTTATAGTATAAGGATCATTCCATTGTGAACATAGGTGGAGTCATTGACTATAGAGGGAATGAAGAAGGAGGGTTATATACACCCCTCTCTTTGTGGGATGCCTCCAAAGTCTATTCTGCAAACACACTCTAATTTGTTACTTTAATACAATTCAGAAAGCCTTGAGCAGAGACTAGATCATCATTTTCTGGATACATGTACAAAGCCTATTGTAGACTCATCTTGCAGACTCTGTTACGCACAATGAGTGACAAGGGTCGTGTCAGCACATTACACAGCCCCTTAATTTGGTATGATTCTGTGACCAATCAAGATCAGTCAATTATTTGTAGTTAATGTTCGTTTGTTCGCTTTTATATATCCTTTGATCGCTTTTATATATCCTTTGATTATTTGGTTTATCATTTGCTTTGGTTTCGGCAGAAGCAGTTATTCTTTTGGCCAACATTGTCAAAATGTAGAGCTCAAAGAATGCTTGAATTAGAATGTAGTGGTTTGGGAAGCAAAATAGTTATGGATTTCTATGCCTGATACAAACTATTGCCGAACTGTTGCCCCTTTTTCTGGCATTATGGACCAATTTAAACCATTTGGACATTATACTATTGCTTGCTTTGACTTAAGGCCTAGGCATGAGTGTAAATAAATGCACTCCCAAATAAAAACTTGAGTTTGTCTCTTATATATCCCCAAACTGTCTTTTTGATAATTCATGTACCAGTATGTGGAAATAAGAAAATATGAACAAAGAACATGTTTATATCACACTATTATTTAGATATTATTATTCTATAGAATTGTGTGGGAGTAATTGCATTTTTACTCGTAAATTGAAAGGGATTTAATAAAGAATTTTAATTAAAAGGATGCTCCTTAGTATGTTCATACTAATTATCTAGGTTTCCTTTTGCCAGATGATGAATGGCACGCAACCCCCTTCTCTCCGATCTCCCTACCTCCCATTTGTCATAAGATTTAGAATACTAATCTCTGCTGACCTTTGAATAAATTGCAAGTTAATCAAGAGAGAGGAAGTTACTTATGCTACCCACCATCCAATGCATCGCGCTAGCAGGTGTAATTAGTCTCTGATCAAGGAGTCTGGGCCCTTTTATGCAGCTTGAATGCAAACCTATTAACTTTTCTGTTTGTAACGTATTGATATATAAAGAACGCAATTTGTTTAATTCAATTACACATATTTTCTTTCTCTATCACTCATCCAAATATACATATTCATAATTTCTGAGTACATGTATTTGTCTTGTATCTGCTATATATATCTTCCCTCTCAATAATCATGTTGACAAATTGTAAACTTTGTATCCTCTTCATCATCATGTTTCTCATGAATTTCTTTATTTAAGTTATATTTCTCTTCTGAATGGCTCTTCCTTGTCTTTAGTGATGACAGATAAAATGTAAAGTAAATTCACAATTATGTAATGTAAAGAAAACGATTCTACCTCGGTGAACAATTCTAAGAGATAAACGGTTTGTTATTCACCGTGAACTGTGACAAATTATAAATCTTTTATTTGGAAGAGACAGATGTTTGCTACTCCTGGGGCTATAAATATTATTTGAAAAATTGTAGGAAAGGAGAACATTTGTCAGGTTCTGTTTTTGGCTGCCCATTTCCTAGAAGTGGGCAGTGCGCTGCAGACTGTTAATTGCTCAATCATTCAGTGGGTCTGAGCGCTACAACTTATTTCTGAAAAAAAAAGTAGCACTGCATGTATTCAATCATTTATCTTACAATTTCATAGTCTTTGAATTGGTGCATTTTGAAGTTAAGACATCAAGGCATTGAATCATCATACAATATCATCTTTTCCATTAAGCTATTTTAAGCTAGTTTGTGGTCCCCTAAATGTCTCAAACATGACATAGATGATTGTCATTTACTGTTTCGTCTTTTTTCCCTGTATTTTTTATGCCCACTAGTTTATCACAAGAAAAAAATCTGTTTATTTGCCTCTTACACATTTACTAATTGTACACTTCCTTCTTTAAAGTGTAGATTTCCTTCTTATGTTCCCCTATATTCCCCTATTTAGACATATACACTGATAATATACAACACTTGAATGCAGTTGTTAGCAAGGCCCTGAAATGCAGATGTTAGGAGATTTAAAAACTAACTATTTCAATAAGGTATATATAAAATTACTAATTATGATGCCAGTAAGAGCCAAAGAAGCTTGTTGTACTGTGACTAGCCTTCCCAAAGTTGTAAATTTGTTTAGGGCATGTCACAAAAGAGTACACCTACTCCCCTTCTTAGTCAATAAACCGTATCATCTATTCAGAGCCTCAAGCCAGGTTATTTACTCTGTATTCAAGTTCTTATCCTTATGGCTCTAAACCGACTATATTTTCATGAGGGTTGACAAATAAAATTAAAGGTATTTTTTTAAAACAATGTTTCCAGTTTTACAAATCCGAGATGCATGGCCCTTCGTATGATCATGAAGTAAACAAATCTTTGAGCGACCGGTTTTACAATTCTCATTTTCAAAGATAGACTGTAGCGTTCATTGACATTTTAATTCCAATCATATAATCAGACAGGCGATCATCTTGTAAAAGTCATGGGATTCCTGACTGACCTAAAGGTTTATAATTTTGATTGCGGCATGAGCTAAATCCAGGATTTTGTTAAGAATCTGAGGCAAAGATACCCAATCCCTTAAAGTCTGATTCCAGAGACTATCTGAAGTAATTATTATTCAATGTGATGAATGAGGCCTGCCATGTCAGCAATCATGGTGAATAAAGAGCACAACCTTGCCTTTAGAATATTAATCACCCACTAAGCTAATTAACTCCCATTGTAATCTCTAAATCTCATGCCAAATGCATATTGGAGACATTTGACTTCATTTAGTTGAGGTATTACATAACACTGATTAGAATTTCTGGGTTATTATTAGGGTCAATATTGAGAGTAAAGTTTTTTGGTAATCACATACTTGTGTAATTAAACAAAAGAGTAAAGTTCAAGATAAAGCCATTGCAAAACTATTTTAAAGAGTGTTCACTTCCTCTCTATTTCATTTATAGTTTCGAGCCCTGATTTTTGCTCAGTCATTGGTCGATACTTTCCAACAGCAACAAATTATTTTCTTTAACACGCACTTAGTTCTCTGTTAGTTTAAATACACTGCCCCATTTTATTACATGTATTTTGCAGTGCCCTCATTTGAGTACAATGCAGGGCAAAATCCAAGTGCAAATTTGACTTTTTGAACTTTGATTCTAACATTGTAAAGATAGAATCGTGCATGCCAGAACGAGAAGAAAAGGCATACTCTTTGATTCAAGTGACGAATGAAAAACAATTGCTTATGCAAACATATACCCTCACCTATCTCCTCTCTCCCTCTCTATCTCCTCCCTTTCTTCTTTTTTTATCTGTTTGATTCTCATACAAATATGTGTGTAATAATTTTGCTCTCTTATTTTCCTTATCCATTTCCTGCTTTTTCACATCCTTTATTTTTACCTCTTTTCTTTATGATACTATTCCCTCTTTTCCCCTTTTTTACCCTATCTATCTCTTTCTCTCTCTCTCTCTTTCTCTTTATCTTTCTCTCTCTTTTATTTTATTTCATTCTTACAGCCTCATTCATGTTTGAGTCTAGTATTCATCTCAAAAAGGGGATGCCCCTCCTTATACAAAACAATTTTTGTGTGGATGAATTAATTGCAGTAAGGGGTAGAAATAAAATAGCTGTTGTAAGATACAAAAAAATGAAGTGCATTATGCTTACATTTTTCAAATTTTGCTTTGATGCTCTGTGAGGCAGTTCACCTTGTCAAGTTTGCACAAGTCCTGAAACTCATAGATAAACTCCAGTTCTGATTTTAAAAAAATAAATAATAACAATCTCACAGAATCAAACGAAACTTACACTGAATGTCCAAGATTACAAAAAAATGAAAGTGCCAAACAATTTTGGAAGAAAATGTGTACTGGCGGAGTAATGAGCATAGAAAGACAAGGAAATCAAGGTAGTACTAGCCCTAACACCATTTGTGTTGTCCCATATATAGCTTTCTCTGTACAGTGTTTGTTACTTTACAAAGACTTGGCCAAATTTATGATGATTTTGATGACTCCAGAACCTTGCAGTGCACACAAATATTTACATGCTAATGATCAACTGTTTCTGATCGATTCCACAACGTTTCTTTCACAATGCAATCGCATGACCATTACTGGTCTTTACCTTTAAAGATAAACTCCAGTTCTGATTTTTAAAAAATAAATTATAATAATCTCACAAAATCAAACGAAACTTACACTGAATGTCCAAGATTACAAAAAAATGAAAGTGCCAAACAATTTTGGAAGAAAATGTGTACTGGCGGAAATCAAGGTAGTACTAGCCCTAACACCATTTGTGTTGTCCCATATATAGCTTTATCTGTACAGTGTTTGTTACTTTACAAAGACTTGGCCAAATTTATAATGATTTTGATGACTCCAGAACCTTGCAGTGCACACAAATATTTACATGCTACATGATCAACTGTTTCTGATCCATTCCACACCTTTTCTTTCACAACGCAAATGACTTACCAGAGCTCAACTTTATCTTTAATACCACATGTAATTATTCTACCCCTTTCCTTCCTCCTACCAACCCATCTGTCTCAACTGTGCATACATTGATCATTCATACATCTCATCTTTCATTCTTCATTAATAAATATGATAATTATTTACATAACTATTGTTATTTAACCTTGTTTATTGCAGGTGATCCCTGTACCATATCTTCACAAGAAGAACTTGAAGAAGCCATCAGACTGTATGAACTCAACAAAGATTCCAACATCAATATACATGGTAAGACAGACATTGGATATGTCATAATTCTCCTATTTCTGTTTTTTCATCTTTTTCTTTCTCCTCCTTCTCTATCAAACTCTTCTTCTTCTTCCTCCTCCTCTTTTCTTCTTCTTCTTCTTCTTCCTCCTCTTTTCTTCTTCTTCTCCTCCTCCTGCTACTCATCCTCTTTTTGCCTTATGTCTTTTTAAAAATTATTATTATTAAGGGCGGGGAGGGGGGTCTCCTTTCTCCAATTCTATTGGAACTTATTTTGCCTTCACCCTATCCCCCTTGCCCCAAATAGTATTTATCTCTCCATCTATCAGTTCCTATTCCAATTGTTCAGTCCCTTTGTCTTTTAGAATAAATAGACCATTTGTATTTAATTGATTCAAGAATCTCAATTAATTCTCCCTGCGTACAAGATATCTCTAATTTGGACACATGTGTGACTGCCGAGCATTTCTGGGCAGGAAACGTACATTGGAAATCTACCAGCTCTCAGCTATGCAGCTTATATCTTTGGTATTGCCCTGGTCTAGTCTCATTAAACAGACCCTATATGACTTTTTAGCTCTCTCCATAACTATGTTTCTCTAGTTATATCTCTGTTTTTAGCTTGGTCCAATTTTGTCAATATCAACAAAATAAAAGTTTGAAGAAGAAATAGTCTGGGATATAAGCTGAAGGGGGTTGAAATCTTGTTTTTCATTAAAATCACTAGAAGTAGGCCTACATTAAACACAAATACACAAATGTACATAGTTTGCCAAATCAAACAAAATCATTAGAGGGAGAAAATGAATGAATAAAAATCACAGCATAACTTAGAAGGAATTTTGTTTTGTAACTCGTGAATATACTTGTACAGCTAGATAAAATCTATTTATCAAAATTATTCAGGCTTGAAACAAAACAGAATTCCAGAAATACCCAGAATAACATCTTTTTGAAAGCAAACAAAATGAGGAAAGCTAAGAACTGTATTGTGAGTAGAATAAGCATGGAAACCGTTGCATTACAAAAAGACCCATTTTTTTTAAAGACAAAAAGCATATATTTACTTGCAAGTTATTTTGAGGCTGTAGTATACTCAAGAATGAAAGGTGGACTGGTTGAATTAGGGCCTCTGTTAAATATATATGTCCTCTGTTAAATATATATGTCACATTCTCATGATACATCAACATTGGGATAAATCAAATTGCCACATACTGGTATGAATAATTTAATTTAGTTATTACCTGCAATTTTGAAACATCAGGGGAGGGTTTGCAAGTCACACCCATTCAAACACAAAAGATTTTTTCCTGAATGAAATCTATGATAATAACGGGTAAACAAAATACTTGGCTGTAGAACTCTGATTTGAAAAGAGGCTGTTTGTATGACCTTCTGACACCCACCTGTTTTTCTTTACCAAAAAAAAAAAGGGGGGAAATTTAATATTTTGCCTCTTTTGTAGATTTTGGGGAGATATGTCCATTTGCGGTATACTTGGAATGTGGAGGTGGACTATATACATGCTTGTATGGCAGTATGGTCCACACTCTTCAGTTCTTTTTCATCAGATTAAAAATTAAAAATAAAAGGGCATTTGAAGAGCAGTCTTATAGCTCTCTGCTACGACACTGATAGATTACATATTATCTCGCTAGATCTCAACCTTCTGTTTCAACTTTGAAAGCGCCTAAAATTTAGGTAAATAGTAGAAGTATGCATATCATCATTGTTACCTAACAAAAAGCGCAATGTACTTTACAACATATTCCTATAAATAAATCTATACTTCTCAGGGTATTAAGACCCAGCAACTTTCTCCTGCTTCCGCCCCGCCCCATAAAAATTACTTGCAGCCTATATTTCAGCCGAGTTGTTGCATGCATTTTATAAAAAGCCTTGACGTCCCCATGTATTGTACATGGTGTGAGAATGCTGTGTGAAAATGAACATGTTGGCAGAACCAACTTGTGATAGGAAAGCAAGTGGCTCAAAATAGAAAGGGTTATTGGTATGCGCCACGTATAGTCCATTTCTCAGGCTAGAAAACCGTGGGCTAATGGACAGACGTGTTTGCCCTCATTCATAGAAGCATTATGAAATATAATACGTGTTGTTGCAGTAGGTGTAATATATAGCCAGCCACCCATTTCATATTGTGAAGGAGTGAAGCGGAATGGTTGAGGAATGTATTTCTTTGAACTCTCACAATTACACTACATAGGAATTTACTATAGAACATTTTGTAAAATATGAGATCTATTATTTTTTTTATTTTTTTTTTATCCAAATGAAGATATACCATACATGTATACCATGCCAAAAGATGATTATGGATTCTTAATTTGACTGGAAATACAGAATTTGTTTAGACGGACATCTGATTTATTTATTGCTATTGGTGCATCCCATCTCTTTGCAACCAGAGGGGTGTTATCTATTTATAAATATATTCATTTGGCTCTAGACAGATGGTATAATCCTATGAAGATCAGACAAGAAATTCAGTACCGTTTGATTAGTAATCTTTAGCTTACAGTGTTTGTGAAATATGGAAATAAAAAAGAGTTTTTATAGTCATAATTGACTCGCACTCCTCTCAACTTCATGCAAGCACATACGAGTGTCTCACCCATTCATCTCTGCATACAGTTTAAAGATACATATTTTGATGGCTAATACGATAATCTTATGAATATAATATTAGATTTTAACTCCCGAGAGCGAAGGGAATATCTTAAGATGGAAAGATTGGAGTGGAAATGAGACTCATAAATCCAGTCTTAAGTGACAAGCAATCAGCCGTGTGTAGCTTGCCACTAGTTTGAGCAGGCCAGCTGAGACTTTACTTCTATCGTTTGGCCAAGTACAGGCAAGCGTGGCCTGCATGGAGGCGAGTCTTGTACATCATGGGTTTATAACGTAAAAGGCGATGTAGTCTCCTAAAGAAGACTTGAGCATGTATCTTGTTGTCGTTCACAGGGAAATTGTCTTTTAGCGGAATGTATGTTGATAGTTGGTCCAAATTTACCTTTTTTGAGAGGAGGGGCAGGTTATGTCATGCTCCACCCCTATTAAACTTATCAAAATATCTAGGCTACCAAGGCTTTTAATACACATAAAAATAGCTATAATTTAGGCCTACATCCTGCCTGTTTTGTGAATTACAGAATGCAATTTCCATATTAAAGATTTATCAAAAAGGGAGTACATGTATGCATGAATACTATGAATCTTGATTATGAGCAAATTTCGGTCCACCAAAATGTAAAATGCCATTTTGGGGCACAAATGTAAATTGGGCCTACCAGAGTGAACAGTATTATAATTGTATCCCCTTTATTGGTGATAAATATAATTTGTTTTGCATATGATGAACTTTTCATCAGCCTTTTCAGTAGTCATGGATTCTTCCATTTAATTTTATCACCCAAGATATTTAGGGTGTGCAAGTAAAGGGTCTGTTTGCTTTAGGCTAGATTATAGCCCTGTTATTTGATGGAGTTTTGTACTCCCATACCATGTGTATTATGATGAAGCGAATAGTAGGTGTGTGTGTGTATGCATGTGAAACGATGCATGCACCAACCACGCACGATGACTCTCCATAGAGCAGCAGTACACATAGAGAACGTGGCTGTCTGTCGAGAGGCATGCATTTCATTGCATTGCTCGACGCCACACTACCGCCACAACCTCATGCAGCACATCTTGCAGTCACAGAACGATCACCCCTGCATGTACGTCCAGGCATCAGGCATGCTTCAGTTGTAATCGCTGCTCTCTCTCTCTAGCTCTACGGGCAAACGGCGAGGTATGCTGCTCTTTCCTCTTGATAGCTGAAAGCCTCAGACTCGGTGTGTTGCATGCAGGATAAATCTCTGATTTGAGCTTGTACATGCTTTCCAGCGACCATCATATCCATACGTTTGTATGCCGGCCAGTTCACTCTTACTCCCTTCGACATCGACAGCTATCGATGACCATGGTTGTAAAGTAAGTCTCATATTTCCCCCATTTCTTTTGAGCTTCGGCAATTGCTGTTTTACCCTGGGAAAATACTGTTTCGTACCTACATGTATGAAGTAAGTGGTATACCTTGTTGATGACTGATGAGCTATGTCAGCATTCTCTGCGAAAGGCTCTAAAAACATGTCACTGAGGTCACAGACTCACTGCAGAAACACATGGCCACTTAGCTTTGAGGTGATGTTTGATGTTGAATTGCATTTGGAAAGAATGGTATTGTACCAAACATGTCTTCCAAATTAAGTAGATTTTTTTCTCAAATCGCATAGTATGGAATATGAATCAAATCTCTCTTTGTATTGCTCAACAGTTCATATTCATACTTTGTGATAATGATACAATTTACTTGCTACAAATAATGTACAAGGCAGCCTCCATCAATGCTTTCTTGATATTTATCCAATTGTTAAAGCTGACTTTTTTTAGGAAGATGATTTTGATTTCTTCCCTTTTCTTTATTTCTAGAAAAGATTTATTAAGAAGGAAAAAAAGAGGTATAAAACTAAAGGAATGCTGAACCTTGTTAAAAATCAAAATTGAAAGTTCAAAACCTGCCTGAGAGAAAATGCTTTCTGCGTTTAAAAAACCCCACATAAACCAGATATATGAACGAAGCGCTGCGATAGAAATCGGTCAGACAGTAGGCTCCAGGGCGTTTCTTGCTTGCAAAAGCCGTCATTTCGGACCAATGATATTTTGTCACCTGCATGTTGAATGTGGTTATGAGGCAGAATTTAATTCCTCGTCGCCTCCCCTGCCCCAGCAGATTTAATGAAATGAGAAGAGAGAGAGAGAGATGATGGGGTATGTAGCATAAATATAGACGGTGTAGGCATGCATGCAAAAAAGGTAATATTCCTGGCTTGCAAGCCTGGTTAATCCCATAAATTGGTGTCTGCATTTTTTAGATTGGCTAGATGAAGATGTTTTTCTCTTGGTCCTCTCTTTTTTCTCACATTTTTTCTTTGGGAAATTCCTCTCTTCAGTTAGTACAGAGATAACAAAGAATTTTTTTAATTACATCTAGTGCTTATGGGTGGTACATTTGTAGGACTGTGGTAGTTGAGTTGAGGTAACTTAAGGATAAAGAGTCTATGCTAACTACAATTCTGAATCCTTTCAGCCAGTGTGACGCATCTGTAAATTATGGAATAGTTTGTTACAATTTATTAGTGCTTTGTCTCCAAGCTTTTGTGAGACATTGCTTTCACAACCAAATTTATGGGGACAAAAATTGAAAGAAGATAGCCATAGATATACATTCGAAAAGGAATATAATGTATTTATAGTTATGTTTTTGTTATGCTTGCAATTTATCTTGGCTTATCTTTAGTCTTGCACAGATTGCCAAGTATAACATATAATATCCCATCATGCATTTGGTGACCCAGCCGACTTTGCATGTACCCAATCATACCATAGGTTAAAAATGTCAGCTCATATAACCACTCTAAATGAAAACATGATCCTGTACAGAAAGAATTATTATAATTTAATCTCAAGTCCCCTCTCTTTGATGAGACCATACTCTATTTGATTCGGGTTTCGTTGAAAAATGCATCATATGTTTGAATATAGCTCTTGTTGTTTGATGGATGGGGTCTGGAGATGAGAGACTAGGTGTGGGAGTGCCCAGGAAGTGCTGGCCTGGGATGGAGGGATAGGAGGGAGATTGAAGGAAGCCAGGAAGGAAGGAAAAGGGCGTCAAACCTAAACCAGGGCTTCAGATCTTTTTTCGTTCGATGCTCCCCCATCGTTTGTCCCTCGATGAGATACCATGTTTAGATATGGAGCGGCGTGTTAAAGGTTTTCTTTAGTATGAATAGCCCAAACTTTTATTATTTTAGCTCAAAAAATTCATGGTGTTAAATAAGGTCCAAGGGCAGTTTTTTTCCTAAGATAGATAAATTTTATTTTTACAGTTTGAAAAAGAAAGAAAAAATTCTTTATCTAATTTTGTCCTACAAGTATTATCTTATAATCCAGGGCACAACTGGCTCTCATAAGGTGTGTCTGCACTATCTCGAGATTGCCAACTATCCAGCTATTTTAAACTATCCCGATCGAAAGCTATCCAGCTATTTGCGTCTTCATTAGACCGAAGTAGCAAATTAGCTGGATAGTTGGTCGGGATAATATCCCAAGATATCTCGGTCTAGTTTGCGGTTTTCCGTGTTTACTCGAGGCAGGCTCGAGGTCAGTGGTTGTACTAGCACGCTAGCGGTATAGCTCGTATGTGCGAACCGGAAATCGTTGTGCATGATGGGATCGGGATAATTCACTCCGTACTTCGCTCTAATGAAGACGGTCGCGAACTATCCCGCTAGTTGGGAAATAGAAGGATATTTTGCAAACTAGACCGAGATATCTTGGGATATTATCCCGACCAACTATCCAGCTAATTTGCCACTTCGGTCTAATGAAGACGCAAATAGCTGGATAGTTTGCGATCGGGATAGTTCAAAATAGCTGGATAGTTGGCAATCTCGAGATAGTGAAGACGGGCCTATAGATACGGCAGATAGTAAAGATGGATAGGGGTCTTAACTGCTGATGTTTAAAGAGATAAGTCTATATTCCTCAGAGATAATGGTCTAATTATCAAGCCTAAAAAGAGCCGATGAGTACAGCCAACCTGATTAAGTTTACTATTTGTATTTTGATGATGTAACAGAACAAGCAAAGAGCAACTGAGAGACCTTTTGCTATGTGTAAACTTAGCTATTGGCTAGCCAGGCTTTGGGTATATGCGATCTATTCCTTCGGCGGTCTGTTCACATTTTTTGCCTCTTAAATATTGCAACATCAGTCAATCGTCTGTCACACCATCAAACTGATCTCATATCAACCAGTTATTCACTCTTTTGTGTTTATCAGGGCTGCCAGAATTCAGGCCATAGTTTTTTGTTTTTTTATGAACAAAATAGCTCATTCTAAGTGATTTTCAGGCCCTCTGATCGATTCGAACTGGCATCCCTGGTTTATGTAAGTTTACAATAATTCTGACGTTGGTCAGGAGTAGATCTGACGTCGGTCTCATGTCAGTCTCGTCATTGTGGCTGTGGTATCAGATTCTTCTCTGCATTCCTGTGCAGGATGGGTCCAGAATTGGGGCATAGTGCGTGGGGCTAATGAGTGGCCTTATGCATGTATGCACACACTAGCGCACTGTTAAACAATTGAATACCGGTACTGTTCAAATAGATATGAAGATCACCACGCAATCATCAGCTGCAAATTTTTATGCATGATTGGCTTTGAGCAAATATTCACAGAGTTGATATCTTTAAACAGTATCATCTGACTTCCCAATTGAATATTTTGTAATATTCATTGGATATGCCTAGGCAGTTAATTAATATTTGATTAAAGGCCTGCCACGATTCAAGGATTTGATAACGATAACAATTTAACAATCCTTCCGGTCATTCATGTCTAAACAAAATGACGTTTCCAAAACAGCGATTCTCCCGGTGTGAACACAGAGATGTCCTCCTCACCTGGCTTTTCTGTACATACTTAAATCCCCTATGGAGGCAGATCCATTTAGCGAGCCCCAATTTGCCCAAATCTCAGGGGCACATTGCATCCCCATGTAACCCATATGTCGGTATCGATCCAAGCTTCAATTATGTAAATCACATTTTCTTCGGACAATTCCTGTGCATGACAAGCCATTTTGTCTGTGTGTTGATAGGAAAACGTAGGTGGGTTGCTGGCTGTTCCGAGTGATAATAAAACAGTTTTGTATGTTATTTAGTGATCTCTAATGATTGCTAAGAAATAAAACTACATGCAACATTTGTGAGGACATTAGGCCTACTTGGTGCATTTTGGGGGGTATTGATGATTCAAATTTGATGCATTGAAAATGTTTAATCTTTCCAAATTTGTGAACAGAATTTTTACACTAGTCCCATGCCTTCAATTTAATGTTTGCCATAAGATCTGGTTTCCAGGTTGCAGCATGCCCTTTAATGTTTGCAGTCATCTACTACCCAACCTTGGCAACATTTGTGCTTTTATTTCCTTGAACCTAGCCTCATGATCATGACCACAAGGTCCTAAATTAATTAGTTCCTTCTCGTGTTTCCTTAGCCCAAAGCATAATGACTGCTGGCCATGACCATATTAAGACTTTCACAATGTAACTGAGAGAAGGGTCAGAACAATGTATTGAATATGATGTGTAGAGATAGATAAACTAGATAGTGCACAGATGCAGAATTACACAGATATATATATCATACATTCAGATGCAGGGAGTAAGGCCAGGTCATTATGAAGGGGAAAAAATGAAAACATTTAGACAACAAGTAATATTTATGAAAAAAATGTCCATATAGGGATGTTCTCAAAATTGTAAAAGTTGAATTGTTTTGCGTAAAAAAATCTAGAAAGAAAGAAATTGCCATTTGTGTAGAGGAAACATGGACACGTCACACTAATGCTTAACAATTACCGATAGCTAATTCTAGATCAACTTGGCTATCTTAGTAAAATTTTGTTTAATTAATTTAATAATGTCATTTTCAAACTAGTATTTTGGCTTCTTTAAATTAGGCCTTCACCTTTTTCATTGTGCATCATCATAATCACCATAATCTTTAAAAATGTGATATTATTAACCGGAAGAACAAAATTTTAACCATAGTAAGGGGGAGGGAGGGAGGGAGGAGATGATTTAGGTGGCATACAAACAGTTTGCTAACAAGATTTATGATGTGACGATATTGTTGTTTTCAATGAAACAAGCTAATTATAGACTTCCCCCTATGATGTACATGTATGATAAAGATCAAATTTGTTCATGTCTCATACACACGCATGCTGCATAACACCCCCCCCCCC
>BEXV01001253.1:91914-104392 GCA_003118195.1 Hemicentrotus pulcherrimus
AACCCCCCCCCCCCCCTCCCCCCTCCCCCTCAGGTAAAACACACGGGACGGGGGGCGACAGAGAAGGGAATCGTGTGGCTGTCATGTCATACGTGTCGTGCCCGCGAGTCAGCAGAGTGACAGCTGAGCCGGTCTTCCTCTCCAACGAGAGCCTGTACATTCGGCTGGTTGACGCTAGCACTCGGGAATGCTGGCATGAGCTCACGCTTTTTAGATTTCAATCAAGGCTGTACATTTGCTCTTTCACTCATCTAGAGAGAGAGAGAGAGTAAGGGGGTAAGAGAAGGAAAGAAGAGCTGTTCTTGACATAGAAGAGACATCATGTGTCTAGCTTGTATGTTTCGTTGTTTTTAGATTGACTGAGAATTCCTGGCATATCAGTCTAGTAGTTACATTGCATTATCTGGTCGTCGGTTGCCGTGTGTGATCACTCCTGTAGCATTCCCCAAAAGTAGAATGTGTAACAGCGGTAGGATACACCTATTTGTATGTGGTTTGCATGCAACCTTCGCTAAGCCCATCATGCATTCATGAAGAGATAGCCGAGTTTACCGTGAAACAAACATGTTTGTGCTTCTGACCAGATATGCGGACACACAGAAAAGTGAAAATTAGTCAGGGAAAATATGCCCAACTGCAAGGAAGGTTTTTCATGATTGTGTAGCTTTTTGCAACTGTGTTTGAAATGGAGGAATAATTGTCTGAGGAAAACTCAGATTGGCTAAGCACAGATGGACATTCGGAAAGCAAGGGCACTTCTTCGAGAGTACCTCCTACGGCTGGTGAAATGTGAGTGAAGAAATTACAGAGGAGGGTGAGCCCTCGAGGGGTCACCTTTTCTTCAGAAATCTATTAAAAGTAAACTGTATGCAAAATTTGTATTAGTTCCCAATCATACATTTTGTTTCATATGAAAACATTGAATTACTTGTACTCTCAATATCTAAAAATGGTGTCTTTCAAATATATTTTACTGTTAGGACAAGTACCATTGCGGAATTGCAGAGTCTAATGAAATTAGCTGGTAGTAACATTGCATAGAGTTGGCAGGTTTCGTAGCAGAAGTGAATTAGGGCAAGGTGCTTTCTGCTCTCAAGGAATGCGCTCCTGAATGGCTGTTTTCAGAGAAAAGAAATAATATGGTGAACAGAAAATAGAATCCATTCTTTCACACGCTTTGATCGACAACAATGAAACGCAATACGGGCATGATCGAATGGGTTTGGATTTTCAAATGTGAGTGAAGTTTTAATGCTGTAGTGGGTGTACATGTGGCAGTGTATGCATCAAGCATTCAAGCTGCTACACTGCGCTATCGCATTCTCTTGAAAGCACTGGATATTACTTTTATACAACCCAGTCATTTTTAGTTGTCATATTTTATGATTTATTATTGGATGATTAAAGGCTGTCTTCTAAGTCCTATGTCAGGAAACATAAAAATGAAGAATGGAGTATCAAACAAATGTCATTTTATAAAAAATACTGGTTTCAAGATAACGAGACCCAGTCCCACGTGGGGATAAAAATATTTGTAGAGGTTTGCTGCGTTAAGTTTTCTGCAAGTCTCCAGTATTTCATCATTTTTCTATTTAAAAAATCCAAACAAGCACATTCAAGGAATATGCAGGGTTTCACTTTACAAGTAATAGTTCACAGCCAACTTCTAACCTAATTGTTTAATGCACTTAACTGCAATTACTTTTTATACAAGTGCAAGCATAATTTACATCAGAGAAATGGACTACCCAGCACTCCCCTCACGGTGTTAAATCATATGCATAAATTGCATACAGACAAGCCATAGAGCCTGCAGATATGTGGGGCGCTCAAGGCCAGAACCCTTACTGTTGTCATTTTGATGAGGCACTGGGTCTCTGCCATTGAATGATAAACAAGGACTATACTACTGAGAGCCAAGAGAATGGCATAGCTTAACGACACTGGTAATCAAACAGAACTGTGTATTAATATGGAGCACAGATGAACCATATTCCCATATGCTGGCTTTACTTTTGCAGACCAACCCTGTCTATGCAATTTGTGTCTCAGCTGCGTAGCTTGAAAATCACTTGATAACCAAGGCCTCCTAGCTTTCATTCAAGAGACTGCATTATACATGGGTGCTTCTCTTGGGGGCTTCTCTTGGATGTCTGGTCAAGAATGACTTTTTCACTCTTAGAATCTGAATTGGGCATTCAAAGGGTTAACAGGTACTGAAGAGCATGGGATCAGGTTCTCAGACACTCTTATATGAGCAGATATATTATTGAAGTCCTTCGCTGTTGCTCATTAATACAATTCAGTCTGTTGCCTCTATTTTCATGATCTCATAGCCATTATGTTCAGAGTTTCTTTTTGAAAACGTTTAGCATATTTCAAGCCACAATCATGACAAAAAGAAGCACCAAACATACATGTAGCAAACTGATATTTGGTTTGTCATTTAAGTTGTTATTCCTCTATATCTCAGATTAATACCCTGCCCTCAATATGGGGCCTTCTATTTTCATAGCTCCATTTGTGATGGGTTTAATCTAGTTGGATTCTCTGCTCTCCTTATGCTTTTCCAGCTCATTAATCAGGCCATTAGTGAGAGCTTCTCAAAATGCCACTGCTGTTTAGGGTAAAATAGCATAGATTGCCAATTTCCTGCGGGCCCCCCCCCCCCCCCCCCCACCATTTCAAGCTTTATTTCCTTGTTAAAGTTATTATAATCTTCTTCCTCTATCTCTCCTTTCCCTACTCTATTGATCTCTCCTCTCTCTCTTTTTGTGCGATATTTCTTGTGATAAACACATTTTGAAACTAAAAAATTATAATACATGTATTTTATTTTTTTCATTTCATTTCAAAGACTTTATTTTCTGCAATCAAACAAATCAGTTGTACATCAAATATGGATAATTATATAATATATATATATATACTCTTGACTAGTACTGATACTACTCTAAGCCACACTCCCTCCCTACCTGCCTGGCTGCCTGCTTAATTGGCTGGCTTGCTTTCATGTATATTGGAGGAGCGGGAGAGCTGTGAAAGACATGGTGAATTGCATTCCACGCATGGCGTATTTCATAAATCAGCTAGGGCTTTGCAAAGCGCAAAAAACCGCCATGTATTCTTGATGGCACTGTTATGCATACTTAATCATCCGTGGGCATACTTAAGACTCATCTCTCTGCATAATAAATGAGTTCAACTTTCCATGCATTCCCCTATAGGCAGAACTCTACCAAATGCCTTTGCATAGTTAATGACTTGTTTCCTGCTATTTTTGGCGCATATAATGTATCTTCACTTTTGGCAGTCTTAATTAAACCGTACAATTTTTCCAAACTCTGTCAACCATTTTTTGCAATGTTTTCCTCCGGGTAGAAAAACGCCATGGTTTATTAAACAGGGTTAAAGGATGAGAATGAGGGGGTCAAGGTCAAATCATGATTGTGATATAAGTCTGATTAACCTACAATGCCAGATTCCATATTAGATCAAGAGTTTGACTGATCTTCAAGGAAGCAATAGATCATGAATATTCATTGTTCTGAGATTTTGATAAGATTAGGGCAAAGTGTAAGTTTTAAATGCAAGGCTTTGCATTTTACAAATCTTATTGTGAAATGTCAAATGCTCAGTTGTTCATGATGGATTCTGTAGTGTGTCTGTATCACATCTTCATTTAATGATTTCAATGAAATGCTAATATGTTATTTTGCCCCCTTTTCTAACAATTTTCTGTTTTGTATTTTTATTTTTCCTCATGCAGTATTCCCAACAGTTCCAGTCAGACCTGGCCTGCCTTGTCCTGGGGAAGACAGTAAGTTTGTCTATCTATTTTTTTCTTCCTGTTTGTCCTCTGTTTGTACCTTTTTTTCCCCTTCTTGTTTCTGTCTTTGTTTTGTCTGTAAATTTTTAAATATGTTAGTTCCTGCCTATTGAAAAAGGTGGAGTAATTGCTTTTTTTCTTTGTCCTCCTGTCTTCTTTGTATATCTATGTCCTCTAGTATGCGTATGTTTCTTCTTTTTAATGATTCTTTTGAAAGTTAGGGCAGGAGTTATTAATTTATTTCTAACTCTTTGGTTAGGGAATAGGGGACCACATTTCAAGCCTTATGGTGCTGGTACTCAAATTTTGAAAGGGAAAGAATGTAAAGCAAATTCCTAATTCATTGCTGATTTGGCACGCATGTGGAAAGCCCCGTTCAGAAATCACTTTCAGTCGCTGTGACACAGTAATAAGGGTTTTATTCATGTTTCCACCTGCTCCCCTAGCTGTCCCTCTGTCTCTTTGCACCCCTCTATTTCTGTCTCTCTCTCTCTCTCTCTCTCTCTCCTTCTCTCTTTCTCTCTCTCTCTTTATCTCTCTTTCTCTCTTTTTCTCTCTCTCTCAAGACTATCATCAGATTATATCAAGGTTGATGTGACATAATTAGAAATATCCAGGAAGACAGGGGGACGGACAGAGATGAAGGCAAAAGTGAGGAGGAAAGGGCCAAGAAGGCCGTAGTGGTATGAGTCAACTCTGTACTAGTTCCTGGTGTTCTCTTATCGGTAGCGTCTACTGGTTTCCTCTTTGCAGGCTTGACAGGGGGTGACTCACACCCATTGGGGCTAGATAGCACAGAAATTTGGTAGCATAAGGAGATTTTGAAAATACTTTTTTTGATTAGATAGCCTAAATGATAGTTGTCACATGTTGAGAGGAAGGAATCTATAAAGATCACAATGCAAATCTTGCATTTATTAATCCTTTTTTCTTTTCTTTTTTTTTGGGGGGGGTGGGGGGATAAGATTTTACAAGTTACCTCTTTTTATTGCTATTTGTCTCTGTCTCTCTTGTCCCGTGCGAACATGGCTATTAATTCTACTCATGAAAACAAAACAAAATGATATGATACTTGATAAATCTTTTATCATTCTTGTGTTGCTTTCGAAGTGTAATACAAGTCCAAAGTGGTTTCCAATCTCATCTCATGCCAGAAATGATCTGGTTAAAGGAAATCCGGGTTATTACCCAACAAAATCCCCTGCAATCATGGGACCTCAAAAGGAAAGGGCCAGAAAGCAACGATAAAGGTTTAATCTGAGTTGTCCACCCCATATGCCAGCCGACCAGCCAACAAGGAAACTCTGAAATGAGTAATCAGAGAGCTGCATTCGTGCGTAGAGAACTCATTAAAGAAGACAGAGGATTTGACCATTGGTGGAAAATACCCACTTCCTCTAACGGACAGTCCGTCCTTGCTAGGGTACATGTACAGTGTAGGTTTCTGGTCACTCTTCATCTGGGCTTGGTCAGAGGTGGTCTTACTTATTCAGTCCAGTTTATCTCGTGCTGCCACGTGTAAAAGTTTAGGTCACTATTGGTCAGGGCTGCTGGTTAATTCAAATCTTGTGCAGTGAGAATTAGAATGGTGAGTTTTGAATAGTGTTAAAGTATTGCTTCTGTTTTTAGTTGTTTGAAATTGCTTAGTAATTACCATTTTCTTGTATTGCTGCATGTATTTGGAGATTTCCTTGCATTTTTTTGATATTTTGTGCCCGCTAATTCAAATTAAGGAATTGAATTTTCTGAAAATGAAATTCTCACCCCCAATATACTACATGAACTGCATGTTTGTGAAGAGGTCTGTCTGTCAATGCCTCTGAATTTTGAAGCATTGTCTAAAGGAAGTAAGTTTCCATTTGTCACTTCACTCTTTGCTAGCCATTTAGAAGAGTTTATTGCAAATATTGGGAATTCGTAGCGATTGTTCAAAGCAATTTTTCATGCTTTGTTAAAAACAGATTTGAGAAATTTGAACTTCAAGTATATTTCCCTGAATAAGGCAAATTCCGCACTTTGATACATTTGGTGTTGTATGGCTTTGATTGTTAAGCTCTCTGGGTTTTAGGCCTACCGGTACGTGCTTGCATGCCTAGTGACTCTTTTTTTCAGAAACAATAGTTGAGCATGGATATAAAGTAAGCAAAAAAATGCCACTTTTCGCTTTCATAGAATGTTAACGTTCATTTGATGAAAAAATGTCCTTATGTGCTTACATGTACCTGTTTCTGCTTTCTGTTTTTTGCTCATTTCTTCCCAATATGTTGGGTTTTGAGCTTGATGGGCATTGAATCTGTGTTACAATATATATGAGCAAACCACCCTCTGGCTTTCAGCAGAATAGATTATGGAAATTTTGCTACATGTACATGTATCTCTCTCTCTCTCTCTCTCTCTCTCTCTCTCTCTCTCTCTGTCTGTCTGTCTCTCTGTCTTTCTCTCTGTCTGTCTCTCTCCCTGTCTCTCTCTCTCTCTCTCTCTCCCTCTCTTACCTATTTTGTGTGTCTGTGTGTATTGACTTTCTCATTAATCACTGCCTAGATTTGTGTCCTTATAATAGACTGATTGCATTCCCTGACCGCTCCCGTACTGCACGCCCCATCCATCCTGCTCCTTGTCCTGTCTCTCCTCCTCCTCCTCCTCCTCCTCCTCCTCCTCCTAGAAAATATGAATTGATTCATCAATCCTTTGTTAAAGGGTCATGCATACATATTGTCTAATTTAGCCCAAGCTCATTCATCTCGGACTAATTCCCACGCTGATTGCCACATGGTTATGACCGGCAGCTCTTAATGAGCTTCATTTCAATATGACTGAATCCTCTCTTCATTATTCCTTTGCTGATTCTGAGCATGGGGCAAATCGCCTCAAGCAAAGTTCTTTCCATGAGGGCATTACTGATGAAATGCCTTCTCAATGCCTCAAGACATTTTTTGAGAGATGGAAAACAAAGGATACATTAGCGTGCATTATAGCTCTGATAACCATCAAAGCTAGCTAATTATTGCAATTAACCATTTCTCTTCTTTATGAGAATATATGTCAGATTAGTACTAAATTTATCTTGGGTGTGCATCTGTTTTTTTGTCATAGATATAATTTTCACGCAGTGATTCAGAAAGAGGTTTGAAGGGAAGATGCAAGGGGATTTAGTAATGTGCATTGTACATTTTTTGCCTTCAAGATAAAATGGAGTTCTGGCCATTTGATAGCATCATGAAAGAAACTACCTGGAAGCAATGGAATATAGGCTGGTGACATAGCAAAAAAAAGAATCTATTTATACTGTGAGGTCGCGGAATCATCAAAATGATAAGAAATTGACCAAATCTTGCTGAAGTCACATTCACTGTACATGGAAATGTGTTTATGGGACTACACAAACATCTGGCATGAAAGTTTGATCCAACCACTTCTGTTATTTCTTGTCACATTTTGAATAGGAAGGCATTTGAAGAACAGTCCTTTGCAGGGGAAATTTCAATAATTATATTCTTCTCTAATAACATAAAAAGAATTGATAAAGCTCACAAATCCTTGTTAACTTTCCCAGAACTCAACATTCTCTTTAAGTTAGACTCCAGCATGTAGCTGTGTGCTGTGTAAATGTAGGTCAAGTTCAGGCTGCTGTAAGCAAACACTCTTCTGAATGCCAAGAGCGTGTGACTATTTTGGAACGGATCCGAAAGAAGGGGCAGAGCGTTTTTTATACTGAATTACAGGTCAGCTTCCTGTCATACTTTGGAGCCTTGGAAAAAGAAAGGAAGCCTGTGGCTGAGTCATGAATCCTAAACTTGCGCGCAAGCTGCGGTCATCTCCCCCCNCCCCTAATATTCATTCTGTTAATTTCCCTGGGTATTTGTGTCTGGAAATACCCACTTCCTCTTTCTGCCCCTCCCCCTATCTACCTTTCCATGAATTAATTATCACTCACATGCCCCTACTCCCTCTGCCCCTTCTCTCGTTCTGCCCCTTCCCATATTCAATCTGTTTCTTTCCCTGGTTTAACTATCATGACACTCTCTCCCGCCCATGCTCTCACATCACTCAGTTCATTTCCCTGTGTAATTATCTTGACCTGCCTCCAGCTAAATTTGATGGCTTTCATTTTTCATGAGCTAACTTCTTGTTAATATATGAAAAAGATGGAACCCCAGGCTTCCCTTGGAATGAGCAACAGAAAGCCTTATGTCATCCTGATTAGCAGTTCAGCTAACAGCAAGAAGGACCTAAAAGCAATCTAAACAGAGTTACAACAACATGTAACTGTGCTTCTTTTCTTTAAAAAATGGGGAAAATAAAATATCTTGTAATATGCAACATTTTAAGATTACAATTTTCACGTTATGGGAAGAAAAAAAAAGACAAGTATATGTCTTTGTAATGTAAAAAAACTGGCAGCACATGTCTTGATACGAAACATATACCTTCATGCATATTAGTCAATCACCGGTGACAAAATTTGTCATATTAAAAAAAATATACCAGCAACTAAACCATCCAACCTTTTAATTGGTCATCAAGTATTCTTTAAAAATTCTATCCCTATTCTGTAAAAGGACCTCGTAGACTAAATTGAGACAAAACTGGTATGTTATACTTGTATGCACTATTGTCAAAGGTTAAAGGTATTATATCTGCTGGTAGTTGCAGGGGATGGTGACTGAGGATACAGGTCTTCAGTCATGATACATGTATGTATCACAGGCTGTGCATTTACCAGTTTGGTAGCGAATGCTGTTAAAAGATTTTGATGGTGTCATCCAATGGTCCTGTGGCCGGCAGACTAGGCTGATCAGCTTCAAGCTGCAAGTATACCATGTACCACCATCATGGCAAGGGAGCTATCCTCCCGTCTCTTGTTACCTGCCCACCCATTGTAGACCAGTGGAACAGTGGGCTGCAAATATTAAGATGAGGTGACCGAAATGGATTCCATTTGCTGAATTCTCTTTCTTTCTCGCAATGTTGGAAGTGTCTAAACTTCTCATGATAAGGGATGTTCATAGTTTTTTTCTGATTTCTCTCAAGTTTGTCCTTTGAAAGCCTGGTGGTTGTAAACTCCATTTAAATATGAGTTAGCAGACCTTAGGCTTTTCAAAAGCAATGTTTTCTCTGCTAATTTCTCCACCTCCTAATAACATTATAGCAGCCATACCTTAAACAATCCTCTTTTTTTTGTCTTCACGTGCAGGAAACATATACAGACGTGGAGCCCGACGATGGAGAAAACTCTACAAAGTCAATGGACATACATTCCAACCCAAGAGATTCAGTCGGGTAAGCAATACATTTTTTAAATTTTTGTTTAGTATTATGGTACATTTACACTGTATGTGTGTTAAAGTTGACTTAAGCAATCCACTGATTGTTCTGTTTGTTGACCAAAGCCAGTCACGTGTTATGAGAAATTAAATGAAAAAATGAAATTGATCTTTTCCAACATTTTCAATTTGTACCAGTGACAAAGGAATTTTTAAATAGATATTTTGCTCATCTGCTTCACCACCACAAATATGTATTCATATTATTTGAACAAGGCATAGCACAATACATATATTGTGATATGAATTATTTGACCATGAATTTGTTATATCACTGCAAGCTTATACTTTACCACAAACATTTATAAAATTTGTATAGTGCCACCACAGATATGATAATGCTAAGCATTTCATTTTAATGGATGTATTGCTACAATGCAGTTTACCTGTATGAAATAAATTGATTGTCATTTTACATGCCATTCTAATTTGTTATTCTCTGAGAAATCTGAGGCCTAAACTTATTCGTCAAAATGTAACTTTACTATCAAGAGCCAAATAATTAGAAGCATTGATATGTAATTGAGGAGGAACAAAACAAGAAACATCAGTTTGAAATATACTCTATCGCCAAACATTTTTTTTATGTCATTAAACAGTTCTGACACTTTCTGTCGAGAAACATCATATGGGATTGAAGTTTGATAATACATAGATAGCCTATCTTCTTTCTTAAATATACTTAAACCTTCATATTGAACGTCAATTTTCTACCAACAGAGGGCTTTGTGTGCCTACTGCGCAGACCGTATCTGGGGGCTTGGGCGGCAGGGATACAAGTGCGTTGACTGTAAGCTGCTCGTTCATAAGAAATGCCATCGACTTGTGAAGGAATCATGTGCGGAAAGACAGGTAAAGTCACATTTATTGTATACTATATAAGCAGAAGTAACAGTAATGAAATACATCTAGAACTCAGAATAGAAATAAAAATACTATTCTGATGAAAATACATGTTGTAGCATATTGAATGATGTTTAAGTTGCCAAAATCTTGATAGAAATGAAATATTTAAATTATTATTTTGAATTGTGAAATGTTGGGGTCCAGACTCAGTTTTCGGCCCCCACATGTCCTACGCGCCTGTTAATGTCCAGCCTTTCATATCAGTCTTTCTAAGACTTGAGTTTCCTCCAATCTGTTTGATCTTTGATCTTCCAGGCCAATCTGTCCACCCTGGACGAGAGGAGTGGATCAGGAAGCTTGCCACACTTTGGTTCAAAGCCAGGCGATAGAAGCGACTCCCACCACAAACGAAGTAAGTCTACCCTCTGGCAGGAGTGGCTACGCCCCAGGCCATGCATCATACTACTAACTCATATATGGTCTTCATTTAAAGAACGGAGGAATAGACACATAAAATTAAAATGTTTTCATAGTAGAAAAGTAGCCATCTATAATGTAGCCAATCACTATTAGATTTCACACAATTCATTCATTATGAAGATATTTATGAATTCTAAAAAGTTAAAATATAGAGATTTTGTTAGTCACATGCAGTTGTTGTCATGATTTTTATTTAGCCTTCAATCTTGGACTTTGATATTTCACCACACCATAAACCGTAATCACACACAAAATCATGTGATCTTACATTCAAAATACATTGGGAATTATAAATCCCTTAATGGATCTAGCTAATAGATTTACAATATCCCTTGGCTGTGGTTGATGGGAAGTATTTGTTTTCTTTGAAAGGGGAAGAGGTATCCTATTATCTTTTATCACTGAGGAAGAGTTGGTTATGGGCTGAGTATCTGTAATGGGTACAAATGACAATGCTTTGGGTAATTAGGTATCAAATTGAGCAATGGCCAATTTTTTCTCGCAAAGTTCGTTCACTTTATTTTTAAAGGGCAGAAAAAATTGTTCTGTCTATGGCTTAAAACAGATATGAAATATTTCATGAGGTTCATACGCTTGCTTTTGGATAAATTTAAACTGCTTATATCCTTGTTCAACATATTTGATTAATTTAGTACTATTTGCAGCCAATCAATAATTTTTGTTTGGTCATTTTAATTGCATGGCTATTTGTGTTGCTTTACTAACAAGCAGTTGCATGATATAAACTGTTGGGCACTTACACATACCGTTTTAATTCAAAGGCAAAGGGGGTTTACTTTATGTAAAAAATCTGTAAATATTTATTTTTGGAAAAATAGTGCTTCCAATTTTTCCGTTTTGTATATATTATAATCATAAATAAGTTGGAATTGAGATATTTATATGATTATTAGCTTCATATTCATAATTTATGGTTAATTCATTTCTTCATTCTACTAACCCCACCTACCTGTCCCTACCCCTTGCATTCTACCACTCATTACCCCCCACCCCTTCCCCCATTACCCCTCATGCACCTCTAACCCAATCCTTGTACCCATGGTGTTGGTTAACCTGACCCCTTCCTCTTCCCTACTACCCCCTTTTCCTTTAAAACTTGAAACAAACTTTTTTTGATTTGACCCTTTCTAAATAATGTCATTTGCCTCAACACTGTGCTGTGTTTTTTGAAAATTTGTGTTGCATTTGAACTAATTTGTTGACAAACATATATTGATTAAAAAACCCAACCTGACTGAAATCTGAACTTCGATAATGTAAACAATTCCGATCTTCCTTGCTGAATGGATATTCCCCTAATATTAAAACATCTTTCATAACATTCATTAACACCAAAATGTCCAATACCAATACCACCTAACTCCGCCCTCTTAATAGCCCCAACTGGCCCCATGTCCCAACCCCCTTCTGTCACCTCCACCACCCTAAAAGAACCCTCACACGCACCTCATTCCTCCTCCCTGCGTCAACAAGGCTCGGCACTTCCCCCCTACGCCGGCTTTGAAAACGCTGCCTTTTTCGGGGGCAGCGGGCGCAGCGACAGAGATTCGATGGACTCCGTGGACACAGACTATTCATTAGGTAAATGTTGATGTTTTGTTGTCATGGCGGTTTTATCTTCATCTTTTCTTGTCACCCTCTCACAGCTACAAAAGTGTTTAGTTGTTGTGGTGTTTTTATTTCCTGTGTCTGTTTTAATTTTCAGTGCCATTACTTATCTAGCCTTGCTGCATATACAATCAAATAGTTCTATAATGTTTTGTCTATGGTATCTACAGAAAGCAAATCAACTTGTTCTTTCCTCTTTATTATTCTATCCAATTCTTGTCTGTTTCGTACCTTAAGTTTGCAAAAGAAAAAGGAATCATTTCTTAGTTCAAAGTGTATTTCACTAGATTCACAAATGAAACAAAGCATGAAATTTTCTATAAAAAATCTATCATTAGCAGATGTGTCATTACCCCCCCCCCCCCCCCCC
>BEXV01001253.1:104973-124282 GCA_003118195.1 Hemicentrotus pulcherrimus
CTCTCTCTCTCTCTCTCTCTCTCTCTCTCTCCTCTCTCCCTCTCTCTCCCTATCTCTCCCTTCTCCCTTTTCTCATCCATTAATCCATCTACTTGTCCTTCTTTCTCTCCTTCTCTCTACTCTCTCTTCTTTCATTCCAAATTATGTTGCGTATTAGGATGCTGACAGAGTCAATTCACATGCGCTTATCTTGGTCATTTTTGTGTGTCTTTTTGCACTAGCAACAAATACCATAGATTCCTCACTTTCCTTCAAACTGTTGTATTTTATAAAGCACGGTTATCACGGATACTTGTTTTAGCCTTTGCACATCCCAGCAAAGTAGTTTATATCAGTACACACTGCTACCTACTGAAGCTTAGTACTGCCACTTTAGAGAGTGATACAAATATTAGTGATTAAACAGCCTAATAATATAGAGCAACTAGCCATTTTCTTTTTAATTTGCTGAATTTTAAAACAAAAAATGCAAGTGAAGTAGTTAGTATTAAAAGACTGAATGGAAATAATCTTGAATAGATGTTCAGCCACATGAAACGAAATGGAAAAATCTTTTTTCCCCCTTCTTTTTAATTGCTTTGTTGGAAGCAATCTTATATATTGAAGTTTACAGCTTGGTGACATAAGCTGCATTACAGCTTCACATCATTGTTGCTTCTACTTCAATCTGTTCGGTGGCAATCCTTAAAAGAAGCAACTTCAAGCCATTAATAATGCTGTGCATAAACAGCTCTCTAGTTGAAATGAGAAAGCTAGATGATATTATAAAAAGCAGATTCCTATCCTTGACGCATAAACCCTTTGCTTACGGGAACCTGGTGGTCCCTGTGTTAAGCCTATGGGACTTATACAATTCGGTAGTCAATGGGTTAAGTACACTCTGTGAAGGATAGAGTGCATGTTCAGCTCTGAGATGAAGGTTTTCTCCAAATTAAAGCCAGAGGGAATATAGTCAGAAACTATTACTCCTTGTAGCACATGATGTTATATATATATAAAGGATTGTCCAGCGTGCTGCATACTTTCATGAATATATGCTGTACGTGCCGAAGCATTGTAACGCAGTGTGATGCCAGATTTAGGTTAAAATTGAGAGGACAGATAGAAAATGGCTCATCTTTCTTTGCTTTTGTTTATCTCATCACCAATCCTTAAAGTGAATATCGCATTGCAATATTTTGTATAGCTTCCGACAAATTCATTAAAACATTTACATAGACCTTTTTTGTTGTGTCTTCATGCGGATATACCTCATTTTTACCTCCTTTTGTTTAACCAAAAAAACACATATTTTTTTCACTCCTCTTTTTGCAATTCATTGAACATTAATATGAAGGAAGAAAAAAATCCTTCCGCTAGAATGAGGTTATTCCACAAATTGTGAAACAAATATACTATAACTACACTTTGGACTTACAAACAAGATCAGATTAAACAAGATCATAACTACAAATCATATGCATTAAGCATTTACAAACTCACACAATGTAGCACATTGTATTCATAAAACTCTGGTGGTGTTGATGCAGTTTTGTATTGCGTCCATAATGGAGTCATATCACAAGAATGCTGTGGGAGAGTTTAAGCTCTCTCTGTTTGCCTACATATTCTCATTTATCATCCAATCTTGCACAAAATCAATATTTAAGCAAATACTCTTTGCTGGAGTGTCGACTCATCAAAGTGTTGTTTATTCTGTGGGCAAATTAAACGTTCATTAAGCCAACACTATGAGCAAACATAAAACTATATTCTGTCCCCATTTCTCCTTTTAGCGCTCTATCTATTTTTTCCCCTACACTCCTTCTATATCTCTCTCTCTCTCTCTCTCTCTCTCTCTCTCTCTCTTACTCTCACTCATACTAGCTCCTAAGTTTTTTTCCTCTCATCACTCTCTCTCTCATACTCACTCTCATGTTTTTCCTCATCACTCTTTCTCCACTTTTCCATGTGTTTCCCTCTCTCTTCTTCTCTATCTCGCTCTCTTTCGTTATCTTTCTATCTCTCTCTCCCTCTCATTTTCTTATCTCACTCCTTTCCATATTTTCCAAGTCAAGTCTCGGTCTTTTTCTCATATTCAAAGTGCAGTGCCTACATGATTCTTCATGTATTTAGTGGGTGTAATTAACTCATAGCTGCATACCTCACTGGGCAGACATTCTCTTTGCAACCATCAGTGCATTTTCTTTAAACACATTTCCACGCTTTTTTGGAGGTATTTTTGATTCATTCATCTCTTTTCTTACAAATAGAACCCTCCTCATTTTCCCTTTTTTAATATCATATTTGATCTTTTAATTGATATTTAGATTGGTTTTGCTCTTTTTGGTACAGCTCAGGAAATGTCATAAAGCTCTCAAATATTGTTGTTTTAATTTTCCAGATTTACATGTAAGTAGAGCTCATTTCCTGTGCAAAACTATTAGGTATCATGCATTTGTCAACGACCCTTGATTTTATCAATGGAAAGGGAAGCATTCTAAGAGGAAAAAACTGTTTTTTATTGTACAAACTGACAGTCTTGCTGTTATAGCGAACATTACAAAAGTGCAAGCCACCTTGAGAAGTATCACCCAACCAGGAAATTGTTGTGATGGTGTCAATCTCAGAATAATAAACCCATAGTTAAACAATAGAAAACCTTGTATGCGTAAGGAAACGTAAGAAGGAAATGCACTTTAAATATCTCCAGGGGAATGTCTGCCTTGTGCAAGTGTCTCTATGCCTCATGCATGCAATGTCTTTCGAAACAGGCAAAAAAGAGCTCCCAAGTGTTCTCTTTCCTGCTCCGTTGGTCAATGAGCTTGTAAAAGGGCTCGGTCTCTAGATCAGATTTAGGCCAACCTATTTCATGTAGTCTGAAACTGTTTCTTTACCCTAAATATTGCGGCCTCTTTGATTTTAAGTCAAATGCTCTCGACAATTCTTAAGATGCAGTCACACCTTTTTGGATGCACTGTTTGAGTTAAAGTGATAGGCCAAAAGTTATGGCAGGATGTCAGTTGACCAGTATAAGGTGTCATTTTTTGCCGAAATTGTTGTCTTAAATAAAAAAGTTGTTATACTTCCAAGGATGCAAATAAAGGATATACAGATATCATGAAATCTGCAGAAAGCCTGTGGAATAATGTGGACGAACTGAGAGGTGTTTTTGAGACTGTTGGATTGCAGTGGTCCTCCTCTGGAAGCATCTTTTGGACAGCTTGACTGTTGCTGGAGTTGAAAATGACATGATTCTGCAACGCTTTCATTGATTTCTGCTGTGTTTTACTTGTTAGATGTCTATTATGTCAATTTGATTTTCTATACTTGCTTTTGACATATTTGGACGTCAATTGATAATGCACTAAACTTTTTTCTACTCATGCCTCAACAACTGTCGTAAATAATAATATTGTAGCATCATCATGCGAACTTTCAGCACGTTCTTCTTTTAGTTTGGTGGAAACATTTCCATTGTTTTCTCGAAGCCAGTTTTGCGAGCTTCTGTATTGCGTGCTTGGGTTGTAACTACAGGAGCCGTCTGTGATTATGGCATTGACCTTTAGGAGTATTCACTTCCTGCGACTTCCTGTGATTGTGTTTCTACAGGTTGGAAGCTCTTAAAGCTATCATCGTTATGCAAGGTATGAATGCAAACTCAGGGGATCAATCACAGTGTCCTATCATATTCATATTCATTTCTCTTACAGCTAGATGATTTACAATGCGATATGATCAGAAATTCTTTGAAATTGAAATATCAGGGCCACTATGTGGTAACCAGTTGGGATTGTTTTTAAATTTTTCACAGCTTGAAATCAATTGCAGCTCTATACTTGAGGGATAGGAGTTTGGGATCGATTGGAAGATGTGTGGTCAATCTGAATCTCAACTCTTTCCATTAAAGGCCAAGTCATGATATGTTAAAGTGTGGTTTGTTATTATTGCATTGTATTGCATATACTTGTAAGATGGGAAAATGGATATACCCGGATGTTTATCAAGTGTGAAGTGGGTTTTGGTTTTTTGTTTCCTTGCACGCACTTCAAATAATTCCTTGTGAGTCTCGTTCTGTAAGCGGGAAACAATTCAAGACATGGAAATGGAATTCTGTATGTTTTTTAAAAGGATTGTTATCAGAGAAAATAAGATGATCAGCTGAATCCACACATTTAAGGCCATAATGGAAAAGCACAGATCAGAAGATAAAATGGTGAAATCCTAAGCTCTCTCCTACGTCAAATGTTCCATTTTCCACTCATCCAATAATACAGTTCTGTACAGTTTTTTAACATTGCACTTTTCATACTAAACATTCTAAACTGTACCCACTCTACCTATTATATCAACTGCATATTTCCCACATGCAGAGTTTAACAACTAATCTGCTAATCCATGTGCCATAGTGTGTGACCCCTTTCATTGGATTTTGAATTCCATTTGGATGGATAGAATTCATATGGAGTGCTATGTTATTAATGTGTGATCTCTTTCAAAAGCAATCTAGCTTAATGTATTTTTGTACATGCAATTGGGATGTGTGTCCTCACTGCCATGTCTTTCGTTGCATGCCATCTGTAGTTATGGATAAACATGCATATGTTTCATGTGCCTAGCCACAGCCTGAGCAATACAAATGTGCAGGAAATTCAGTGTCTCTCATATCAGCTTCCCTTAGATTCCAGTTGTGCAAAATCCATTGTTTGTTCGTAGCCAAACAAACATTAACTCATACACTCAAACACAGAGCTAATGACCTTCTGGCTCTCTCAGTCCATATAGAATAGTACATTGATGTAGTGTGTCACGTATCTCTCTTCTAGTGCCTATTTGCAACCAAAGAATACCTGTGTTAGGATGTATAGCAATGTTTAGTGGTGTGCACTTTAATACTGTACAGAGTTGAATTTTGAAATCAGGCCAGATTGCGTCATGGCCCGTTTCCTGCCATCCACCATTAAGGGTTCCAATTTTCCACCCTCAATGCCAGAGAGATTTTTGGAATGAGAACTCGTTATGATGACGCTGCAAAATAGAGCATCCATAATCAAAGCCAAATTTGATCTCCATCATCCGATCGCACCTCTGAAAACACCCCTCGAATGCACGTCATTTATTGTGCAATACATTCAATGACCTTCCATCGGAGAAGGATATAGCAGACCAGGCGTGGAAAAATGTTTGACTACGGATGTATTTTCGAGAAATCAAACTGCGTGGTTAGGTTTATCAAACAAAAGCAGCAAAAGTGCAAAGCCAACACACCAACCACAAAAACAAAAATGAAAAGCAATTAATTATTGGTCAACAGTGGCTGTTCTAAAATCCTCCCACCAAAATGTAGTCGTGCCTTCGGCCAGCATTCCCTCAGTGACCGCATCTGTCCAAAGAATTACCCTCCTCTCTCCCTTACCCCCACCCCAACTCACAATTGTCTCATTATCCCAACAATGAGAAGTTCATATGGAGGTTGCCTTTGATCATAGTTATCTTTATACCCATGAGAAACCCTTCCCTCTCTGTTCCTGCCCCCAAGCTTTCAACCCTTCGAGCATGTGGCCTTCCAAGATTCCTTAACACTGTTCAACAACCAATGCTGCTGGTACGGATCTAGAAGGGAGGTGGTGTTTTGATGCATGCTTTACCATTCAATTAAAGGAAGATACACTCCATGATGTCACATCCAACAGGATATCCTTATTCGTCAGGTCAAATTACACCTCTCAGAAAAGCATCTTTTGAATATCCACTCGAGGCCTGTCGTGATCGTAGTGGATTGAAAGCCGGCCATTTATTTCTTTGCAGCCACACTCGGTTTCAGTTTCCCACCCAATTGTATAGTTGATTGACCATGGAGAGCCTATGGAGTGCCTATGGAGTGAATACTTACCCAACTGTATAGGATTTGTAGACCATGGTTAGTTTCATGTTGGAACCATCTGATATGCCCTAAAAGGGATCTCTCAATTTCAATCTCAGAATAGTAAATGGGACATTCAGACATAGCTGGAGATGGTTGTTGTGGTTTGAAAAGAAAGTGTTTTCATTCCACTTATTAAATTCTAGTGGTAATGGGGGTTAAAGAGAAACAACTTTTATTGGGACATGCTACCAGGATGAGGCTTTGTTGACAATTCATTCATCCAGGGCCCTAGTATCAACTGGGGAATTTGAAAGGAAACAAATTCCTTCTCCATTTTGGAGGGAGAATCCCCGCCTGAAATTCTAGCTCTGTAACCCCGAAGCAGCGATATTTCCTCCTAGGATGCATTGCAGCCCGCCCGCACGCAGCCAGATTTCTGACACTTTCTTTCTGTTTGGAAGTACATTGTGTAGTTACTTGAGGCTGAAAGTGAAAGCAATCTTGTCTTTTGCACTCCCAGTCACACTCAGAGACACTACAAGGGTGTGTGCGCTCTCCACACAGGGAAGGATGTCAATTCTAGTGCTCGCTAATATCGAGCCAGAACATTTCAAATAGGAGACTTCTTGATGCACGATGTACATTTTGCTCTTCAATCTGCTCCAATTGGCCTGCTTCCCTGTTAAATGTTATTTTCCATTTTCTTATATCTTGTGGAATGTGTTTATTTTGGACAAACTGCAAGTGCAAGTTGTTCCGTCTTGGATAATTCTCAACAGATGACACTACATCTGTACAATATGATCTGCTGTCGAAATCAAAGTGGGGATAAGAAATATTAGTTTATATCAAAAAAAGGTTTTTAATATATTTGTGCAATTCTGAAGAGAAACGGTATGTGCTGATAGTTTAATCATTTTTTTAAATCAATTTTTTCTTCTGTAGGTAAAAGTGGAAGCCCAAGACACCGACGCAAGAACAGGGACAGCACCGCTTCTTCCACACCTTCTACAGTGAGTAAAGCAAAATAACCTAAACACTTGTATCGTGTGCAGAGAGCGAGATGGGTGTTAAAGTGACATGTAGTGCCCTTCTTGCTCCTAACAGGTCATGTCAGAGGTCAAATACAAGATGTCTATGTGTGTTTGACCTCTCATAGATTATCAAGACACACATATTAATTCATGATTACCACATACAGTTTTGTAGTTCACAATTTTGTTGGTGTGTTTTGTTCATCAGTCATTTCTGCATTCTCTTTTGTAAGAATGATAAGAGTTATATCTCATTTTGTAGCAATATTTGAACTGGTTTTTCTTTTATTTAAAGTGTGAACAGAATAAAGCTTCCTCTCAGTAGTAATACCATGTCCTCATTGCATTTTGACAAAAAAGTGATTGATGATACGATACGCTGGATATAAAATCATGTGTAACTCTTTCATGTCTATAATTCTTGGAAAAAAAGTAGGTAGTTTGTAAGACAGTGATAATAATTTCTCTTCGTTCTCTTTCCCCCGACTCTCAAAGGCTCCTAATGGCAACGACAAGATAGGTAACTCTCCAATCTCATTGGACGATTTTGAATTGCTGAGGGTCATAGGTCGCGGAAGCTATGCCAAGGTGCTTCTAGTGGAATTGAAGGCGACAAGTCGGGTGTATGCCATGAAGGTAAGATCTGTTTCCATATCAGAGACAAACTTGTCTTTTCTTTATGAACACCCTGTATCCCCCAAGTTTTGAAGTTGAAGCCGGGGGCCATGCATCTTGACGACAAAAATGTCCTCCGGACCGACTATGGAAACAAGTGGGTGTGGTGCCCTGTATTATCACACCCCAATAGAGACTCTAGCTGTTTTGAAATGTTTTGTTTTAATTTTAGGGCATGGTCAATAATCCTATGGTATCAAAAAAGCCCCCCCCCCCCCTTTAATGGTGAAAGTGGTAATCTTCTGAATTTTCTGATTCCCTCTTTCGATTGAATGTAGGAAATACTCATTTCCTGTTAGCAATTGATTAACAATCCAATCCTAAAGATATTTGATACAGTACCTTTTCTTTGCAGTTACTAAGTGCTGCACACATTGCTCCACATGTTTGGGCCACTTGAACAATAACATATCACTTTAAAAAGACCAGTGGGGGGGGGGTGTTTCACAAAGATCCTAAGTTGAACTTATCTTTAAGTTGGACTTAACAATTATGGAAGCAGTTAGCATCTTTGAAAATATTTTGCGAAAGTTATTTTAAAAGGCATAAAATGTTGATTTAAATCATAATTGTTTGTTTTTTTACCAGCAGGAATTTCATGTTCTTGATGTGGAATTTATGAAAAGTCTAAAATACTTGAATTTTTGCTTTTTAGTATATTTTATTTTAAGGCTACACATGGCTCTCCATAATTTTTAAGTCCAACTTAGAGTTAAGTTCGACTTACGATCTTTGTGAAACACCCCCCAGGTGTGCCGATACAGTCCAGAGTCCCTTGGAGAGATATAAAGCAATCATATCCTGATCTTATATGAATGAGTTATGAAATAAAGAGAATCATCATGATGGTAACCAGTGTTTACTATCTTCTCTCTACCTAGGTGATCAAGAAAGAGCTTGTGACTGATGATGAGGATATAGACTGGGTCCAGACGGAGAAGCATGTCTTTGAGACGGCTTCTAATCATCCATTCCTTGTAGGTCTACACTCCTGCTTCCAGACGGTCAGCAGGCTGTTCTTTGTGATTGAGTTTGTGAGTGGAGGTGATCTCATGTTTCATATGCAGAGGCAGCGACGCTTGCCAGAGGAACACGCTAGGTTCTACTCCTCGGAGATCAGTCTGGCTCTTAACTTCCTGCATGAAGGAGGTAAATGATGCACATTATCACAAAAATTCTTTGCCTACATTGTACAATTGAGCAGGTTCATTTCATGACTTAATAAAGGAGTGTCTATGTTGTAAAGGATGAACCTATCGTAAGGGATTTTTGCTAGAAAGACTGTAGGAAATGGAATTATTTTTGTGAAAGTTGAGCTTTGAGTTTTAACTTAAGGATTAAGTATTTCTCTCTCCCTCTCGCCTTCTACTTCTGTTTCTGTTTGCTAGGTTTGTCTGTCTGTCCCTCTTAATTGGCTTATCCCCCTCCCTCTCTTTCTCTCTCTCTCTCTCTCTCTGTTATTCTCTTGTTCATTGTCACTAAATGTACAAGATTAGTAGAACCAGAAAAAGAAGAAGTTTCCTGAAGATGTATTAAGTTTGTCTTGTGTTTTTCCCCTCAGGTGTGATCTATAGAGACTTGAAGCTTGACAATGTCTTACTGGATGCTGATGGTCATATCAAACTCACCGACTATGGCATGTGTAAAGAGGGACTCAGGCCAGGAGAAACTACCAGTACATTCTGTGGTACACCCAACTACATTGCACCAGAGATACTGAGAGGAGAAGATTACGGTGAGGATAGGCTTGGGTAGTTGTTTTTCTCTCTTTGCATCACCCTCTTTATTCTACTCTATTCTACTCTGTAAATAGTACATTCTCTTAATTAGGGGAAGGAATTGTATTTACTAGATTATGGTGAGTAACATTAAAAATGCCCTCAATTCCGTACCTGTTTCCACAAGGAAACGTGTTACATCTGATATCTCCAGATAACCATGGGTTAACCACAGTGGTAGGAAATATACATAAACCGAGGGAGGATGGTGCCCCGGGTCAACAGGAAATGACCTCTGACCCATGCAAAACATTTCCCACAAAGCCATAGGTGGTTTCCTTTCTGAACAGGAAAAGGCAGCTAGTTTTGATGCACTGATCTGGATGAACATATTACATGTACATTGACATCCACATGGACATATTACGGTTAAGGATGTTGTTGTACGTTGCACACCACACATGAATAGGATGGAGGATGGAGAAGAGTTTTGACCCTCTAAATACTGAAGAAGCACTTTAGATAGATGATAGGTAAATAGCAAAGGCCGGGGCAGGGGCTGGTGATCAGACGCGAGGAGGAAGACCTGCAGACGTGTGGAGAGCCAGGAAGAAGACGATCGCACCATGCCTAGTCTCCCTGCAGTCACTACCACACCTTCGGTGGCTTTTCATAGCTTCACCAAGGTGTGCTAGTGATGACAGGGGGATGGGAACAATCAGCTGCAGACTGGATCCAAGGCTAAGTCCTGGTTGCACAGCATACCTTGTAAACAGTTTAAACAGGGGAGTGAAGGAACAAGCTGGCCGAAAAGTTATTTTAGTGCACAATGTATCAAGCAATCAAATTCTTACCAGCCTTTGCATACTCGCATGGTCAAAAGGTGAACTGACACATGGTCCAAGCTTTATGCCATCAATAGTCAATAGTCTGCAGAGCATTGGTCACCGGTGTCTTGAAACCACTCACAAACATTTCCCATATAGAACATGTTTACTCTGATTGTAGGCATTCCAAACAATACTTCCTTCTTTTCCCCCTCTAATCTAGACGTTTTGTGCTTTTGATTTTGTTATCATAATTTTGCTTTCTAATCATCTTATTGGCCGACTCATTGACCGGTGTTTTATCTGTTTGTTATGACTCTAGATTTCAGTGTGGACTGGTGGGCTCTTGGAGTGCTAATGTTTGAGATGCTTGCTGGACGATCACCGTTCGACATCGTCGGTAACGCTGACCATCCTGACCAGAACACTGAAGATTATCTATTCCAAGGTAAATTACAATTTTAGTCAGGTTAGGATTTAAGTCTGGTGACTTCCATGAAAGGAAGCTCTCAAATGGTTTTGCAAGAAATATACAGGCTACATTTATGATATCTGGCTTTATGGATAGTTCAGGTGCAGAGAATATTCTGTGTAGGGCAAAACATGAATCTGAAAGATTTTTTTCTCAAATGAATAAAAAAACTTCTGTCGTGAAACTTGTTTTCATTTAATCACAGGAAAATCTATTTATCATTTTGGGCATATCTCGGGGAGTTGGTAGGTTTAGCAGATACAACTTTTATTTAAAAAGGAATAAACGAACCCTTGCGGGTATGGGACTTCACCTTTTAAAATAGTTATTACAGCTGTGTGAAATGTTGATGGAAGATAGAATTTTATTCCTGCTTTCTATATGTCACTGAGGGTATCATGTACTTAGCTAATTACTCATTTATTTGTTTGTTGATCTGTTTGTTTCATTTGTTTATCATTCCTCACGGATTCTATAATTTGTTTTTTTTTTTAGTTATCCTTGAGAAGCCTATTAGGATACCCAGGTCCTTGTCTGTCAAGGCTGCATCCGTACTCAAAGGATTCCTTAATAAGGTAAGCAATGATGGGAGGAATATGTCAAGATATTGAGAGGAAACAAGGAGAGGAGGGGAAATAATAATAATAATGATAATGATAATAAATTACATTTATATAGCGCTTAATACAAAGTTTCTAAGCGCTTAAAGGTAAAGACCAGTAATGGTCATGCGATTGCATTGTGAAAGAAACGTTGTGGAATCAATCAGAAAAGGTTGATCATCTAGCATCTAGCATCTGCAAGGTTCTGGAATCATCAAAATGATAAGAAATTTGGCCCATTCTTCGTAAAGTTACAAGCACTGTACACAGAAAGATGTATATGGGACTACCCTGTATCTCTCACAGACCAAGAGAGAAACCAATTTACCAAATATATGAATTAGTAGGCGGTTTCCCGGCAATTTTTTTATCATCATGTATTAGTCAAAACATATTCTTTCGCATGATTGGTAATGAGAGCTTCCATTTCATTTTTTGAAATTGGGGCGTTTCCAATACTGGTCTTTACCTTTAACAAAAAATGAAATTAAAGTAATGTTAACCTACAAATTACAACAATATAATACATGATACATAATTATAATAACAAATTCCTAATAAAAATCATACAATGATAATAGTTAATATTTACATAATGCTTTATAGTTTAACAAACAAAATATGATTACATAACATTACATATTGAACAGATGAGTCTTAAGTTTACTCTTGAATGTTTCTAATGTTGGGGACTCCGGTATTTCATGGGGAAGATTGTTCCAAAGTTGGGGGAAAAGTTTAAGTTGAGTGAAGAGAAAGAGACTTTGATGGATAATATACATACACAAAGACTGGTACAAGTGTTCAAGGATTTAGTCATTGATAGAAAGAAAGAAAAAGAACCTGAATAGACCAACGAGTGAAGGAAAGACTGTTACATTTTAATTTCAAGGTCAATGTCAAGTTCAAGGTCAAGTCTATTTGCTGGGAAAGTGACTTTAATGGATAACATTTACACCAAGTGTGAAACAAGCAATTTGGGAATTGGTTGTGAGAGAGAGAAAAAAGGAGAGAAAGAAAGACAGTGATATTTCTAGTTCTAATTCAAGTTCAAGTTCAAGTTCAATCGATTTGAATGAAGTTCAATCGATTTGAATGAGAAACAGATGAATAACAAATACTCACATAATAAAACCATTACAGTTTTTGACCTTTAATAGATGGATATACATTGTTCAGTGTAGTCTTGATTCATGACTCATCCTATAAGTTTATCGTCTCTCTGCATCTTCTTCACAGAACCCAATAGAGCGTTTAGGATGTCATCCTCAGACTGGGTTCGGTGACATCACAGGACATCCTTTCTTCAAGACTATAGACTGGGATAGGGTGAGTACACTTACAAATATAAGATACAAAATGTTTCCAATTTCCCCAAAAATATTGTGTTGCCTTTACAGAAATGCTGCTCTAAATATGTACGAGGCTGTTGTCGTTTCTGCTACATCTAGTTTGTTAATTCATGTAGATATAATTATTGTCAATGTATTCAAAGAAATGTTTACTCTGGAGGAATGTGCAGATCAAAACTATTACAAATGTCCATGAAAAGGCAATATGATTCTAATGAAATCTGTATCAACTCTCATGCTTGAGTATACTTGCTTCCATTGGTCCTTATACTTTTGAGGATTGTTATGGAGTTATTAGCTCCATGGTGTCTTATCAGGGATGCTAGATTTAAAGCTTTTGCACGATTTCAAGCCCTGAAACTTCTTTGTGTCAAGTTTCTAAAGCCTTTATATTTATAGAATATACAGCCTCTAACATGTGACGGACACCACAGAGTAAAACCAACTGGTATCATTGTAATATACCTTTTGGATGTCTTGCTACCGGTAGTCAGACAAAGCGGTCAACTGCTTGCCTTTTACAGCATCTTATTAATTATGCTGTTAAAGGGATCCGGTAACTTTGTCTTAAATCCATTTTAAAAAATCCTTGATTTAGCTCATGCTGCAATGATTTAGCTCATGCTGCAATGATAATTATAAACCTTCAGGGCAGTCAGGAACCCCATGACGTTTACAAACCAATCCTCTGTTTGATTATCAAGATATTTATGATTGAAAAATTGAAATCAAATTTTGCGTTTGAAAAACGGTTTTCATAATGCTACAGTCTATTGGGGAAAACAAGTATGGTAAAACCAGTCACTCAAAGGTTTTTACTTTTTTGAGGCACTTCTTGATCATTTTGAAGCGCAATTTTTTTAGGGCTTTAATATTCCACCATATCACAGACACTGATAACACGTAGGGCCGTGTATCTCAGATTTAACATTGTTCACTGATCCTTTTAACGTGTCTTTTATCCGTCCATCAGATTGAGTCTCGTCAAGTGACACCACCCTACAAGCCTCACCTTCAGAGTGACCGTGACCTTGAACATTTTGACCCTCAGTTCACAGAAGAGCCGATACAACTGACTCCTGATGACCCGTAAGTCACTCTCTCTCTCTCTCTCTCCCTTTCGCTATCTCTACCTCTACCTCTCTCTACCTCTACCTCTCTCTCTCTCTCATTCTTTCTACCTCTTTTCCTTGTCTCAGACACTCCCTTTCTCCCTCCCTCCCTCCCTCTCTCTCTCTCTCTCTCTCTCTCTCTCTCTCTTCCTCTCACCATCAGAAATGTTGTCAGGTATTTCTAAAGATGACATTACAAATATTTCAGCATCCATTAATAATGTTATGATTCCTATGAATCATTTCCATTTTGTCATGTTCAAATTCAAATCTGAGGCAGCTAGCATACATGTATGTACCGTACCATACATCAATTTTGCATAGAAAGTGATGTCCTTTTTTTTAAAAACAATTTAAAGTTTATTTAATTAGTTTATTTAATTGTTTTGCATATACAATTATAGTCAAATATAGTAAATTATTCATGTTTAATCATTTATTCGCTCCTTCTCTTCCCACTTCTTTCTCTCTCTCTCTCTCTCTCTCTCTCTCTCTCTCTCTCTCTCTGTCTGTCTGTCTGTCTCTCCCTCTATTTCCCTTCCTGAATCTTTCATACTTGCTCTGCATACAGGGGTGTTCTAAGTCAGATAGACCAAGGAGAGTTTGAGGGCTTCGAGTACATCAACCCTCTACTAATGTCCGGCGAAGAATGTGTGTGATCTTTGTGTTCGTCATCCTTCTTTACTCCAATAATTTATTTGCACCTTGAAAGATGATGTTAGTCTTTGTTGCCAGCTGTTTGTATGTCAAATAAAAAATGGGAGAGTATTATATCTAAAATTGAAATGAATGTAAAGAGAAAGTGCTTAGGTATGGAGCTTGCAATGGTATCACAATGCGTTTGAATCTATAAACTTATCAACAGTATGTATTAGTGTGTGGTCAATATGTACGCTGTATAATATCGATGAATTGTGGCAAGAGCATGAATGGGCTTGCCACAAACAAATGCAAGAAGTACTGATGTGAGTGTTGGGTTTGCAGTGAAGTTAGGAGAGCTATAGGGCCTTCAAATGTTGCTGTGCATCATTTTCCCTTAGCCAGAAAAAAGACCAAAGAAAAAAAATATTGTATTCAAAAGCAGAAGGATATCAAAGTGGCCGTTTCTGGGAGGGAATTGAACCATGGACCTTATGGTTTGTGAACCTGGTGGTACACTGAGCCACACCCCTTTCTGATGGTACGATATGATTACAGTTAGATTTGAGATGTGCTGATGAAGTTTGTAGATTCAAATATTTAAGAAATGGATGTTCTTGTGAAATTCAGCCCTATAAGAGTGTAATGGTATTCAAAACACAAGGACAAAGTGTGTGGGCATGACTGTGAATGTTTCTGTGTGTATACAATGATATGATAAATATTTAAATGTAGCCATGTAAAATATGTATGCAAAGTGATGTGCAGTCAAACAAGTTGATGCGACTCCACATGAACGTCACAAGTAGGAAAGGGAGAACGTAATCAATCAGATGGGTTGCTAAAACTGTGCTGCAACTCCAGCAAAAAGAACAACTTGAAGAGAAAGTGATGGTGAAACTGTGGAACTAGAATGTTACCTTCTTGCAGCAGTTCATGTGCATCATAAGTCTGTTTGAAAAGGCTGATGTATGAGACTAGTCGCTTTCAGTGTGAAACCGTCGATATATGCCTTATATTTATGCTGCTCTGGTTTTGTCATTTTTTGCCTCTTTCTTATTGGAGATGTGAAGTGTTCTTTATAGTCTGGATATTGTGATTGTTTTGAGATAAACAGAAATAGAAGCAAATAAATGCTTCAACAATAAATAAACAACTTATGCTCTTGAAAGGGAGAATGTGAACTAGAAGGAAAAAAAAAATTGTAACTTTAAAGGAGGCTTTTGAACTAATTAGGAATCATAGTTTTCAAATCATTAACAAATAGCCAAGATGGAAGAAAGATGGTTCATAAATTGTATCTTTAATGTTTCAAAAATTAAAGATGTATTACAAACTTCAATATCTACATCATCAGTTTTTGTGACTACATTTCAAACAAATAAGCCAAATTAAGACGGCGAAACAGAGCAAAGACTCACATTATGTGAACAAGTGAAAATGAAGGAAGCCTTGTATAAACCTTATCCATGAAAGCTTTATGGAGTACATCGTGTCAGTTCAGTGTTGTGTGAAATCATAAAAGTGAAATTGTGACAAAATATACCTGTGGAAAGAAGAACAAAACGGCCTGCTACGCTTATGCTTGAAGTATTTGATTGTGCCTAGACAATTCATTTTTTATTTTACAAATGCCTTATAGAGCTGAGCGCTTTCAAAGTTATCATAGTAATTGTCTGCAGTATAAGTGCTTCTGGAATCAGTTTAACTGGTGTAAATTTTAAAACAGTCCCATGTGGATGTTCTAGATGTTGGAAAGTAATAATACATGAATGTTTGATTGATAAGATTTAACAAAAGATGCATTTCATTATATACTGCTTGACTCGATTAGTTGACAAACTGACCCACTCCGAATGTATTTGAATCCTATTTGGGATAAGAGAGACAGTGTGCATTTTTGGAGTATCAATTTAAGGTTTCAGTTCAAATATGTTATGAGACTGTCTTTCCAAACACTTATCATCCTCTCCAGAATTCTCAATTAAAAATGTTCATTCATCAGATAAATTAGATTTCTCTCTTTGGATTCTTTCCAGAGATGTGCTCTGCATATGAGATCAAACTCATTCCATTGGGATAAGAATTACACATGCCCAATAATAATATCTCCACAATGATATGCATTTCCAGTGTTATGTGCAACAGTACTACCAACTGATTGATTCCTGTATTCTGCAGCCATTTTTTTTTGTGTGTGTGGTTATAATTCCTTTAAAAACTTCTGTAAGTGACTTTGTTCATGCTATTTGCATTCACCTATAAATTGCCTTAACTTGTGCTCAAATATTATTATGTTTCTTGTTCTCTGCTTTTGATTTTGCTAGAACATATATTAATACTATGGTAACTTACTGGGGTCATTCACAATGCCCTATTGTCCAACAAGAAAAATAATTTTGTCTCAGAATGGAATTGTATTGTATTGCAGATACCTCATTGTAGCTAGTGATTTGTGAGTCAATTAATATATGTATTCTTTTCATGACATAATACATACAGTATTCATAGGTACAAGTAGTCCAACATGTGTATACATGTACATAACTTTAAAAAATTATGGAATTTAGTAATCCTAGTTTGTTAAAGAAACTTTGGGAACTTGTTGCCATTAAAAAAACAAGTAATTTGTACATCATAACATCCATAGGTCATATCAAATCAATTTATTTGTTTGGATTAATTTATGATTTCATAGAGGGATTATATTACAATTATTAATATTTCTTTATCTTTTTTTCTTCCTTTTTTAAACAAATTCAACTCCCTAAGATTCTAATGGAACATTCCAATTTCAAACCATATGATGTACATAACAGGACTCTTCCATTATCACTGAAGGGCTGGTCACAAAAATAGCCTTCCTTGTGTACTTCAATGTTTGTGTTCTTCTAGCTATCCTGTAGGCAATTGTAATATTATGTACATATTTTGTTTATATTTACTCTTGTAATGTATATTTCATTATGTCAGATATTTTGTATTCAGTAATGCTGACTATATGTAATAATATTATGTTATCATTTCTTTAGTGCACTTATAAGATTATGCAATCTTAGATTTCCATTTTCACCCAATGTGGAACTTTGAACAAATTCTTTTATTTTCCCTTTTGAAAAATTCCTTTACCTTTTTATATCTTTTCTTTGTTAATATGCACCATACAAAAATCTTGCCGCTTTTTCTCTCTTTATGTCTCTCTCCCCTTACATTTCTTTCTCTCTTTCGATTCGGGTAAGATTGAGTAGTGAACCCAACATATTTAAAGTATTGATCAGAAAATGAAGCATTACTTAAATGATTAACTTATAGGCCTTCACATATAGTGAATAGAGATGGTTATTGAGCAATGTGTTGAGACAATAAATTACCCTTACGTGGGTTACAAGAATGATTTCCAAGGCAGACATTGGTGTATTGAAATGTTTTCTAAAATGTCGGTTTGTGACTGAAATTTTGTGTTGGCTTTTATTGGCAGTCAAAAACAGGGATTTATAGATGTTGTGGAGAGCTTGATAATAATAATGATGATGATAAAGAAAATAATGATGATTATGATGATGATGATGATGATGGTAATGATAATGAAGCTGATGATGATGAAGATTAGTTTCTTTTTGTGGTAAAGTCCTTGATGGTAGATATTGATGACAATGGGTAATGTTATATAGGTCATTCAAGCTGTGAGTCTTTGATGATTGTGGTGATGATGATGAAGAAGATGATGATATTGATGATGGTAATGATTATGACGATGATTATGATAATGTTGATGACAAGGGTAGCAATTATGATGAGGATGATTGTGGTGGTGGTGGTGGTTGAGGTGGTGATGATAACCAGGCTAAGGGAGCGCATTGGGGCGGGGGATAGGGGCCACAATGTCCCCTTCCCCCAATGTTAGCAAGTATCCCATTAGTCCCCCTTTTTACTTCAGATAAGTGCCTTTTTTCTTTCTATAAGCCCCTTCCCTCTTATCATAAGTGCTCCATTTCACCCCCTATTCTAATCTGATATGTGCCCTTTCATTTTGACAAATGCCACTTTCACCTTCTTAATATGAGCCCCTTTCAGGTGCGAGAAATACCCCCCCCCCTTTTTTTTTAATCTCTGATAAGATGCCATTTTTACTTTTACATGTGCCCCTTTTCATCTCTAATAAGTGCCCTTTACCATCTGATAAGTGCCCCTTTACCTTTTGTAATAAAGATCCTTTTCCCTTCATTATAAATGCCCCTTTTCACAACTCATAAGTGCCCCTATCCAGATCTGATAGGTGCCCGTTTCAATTTGACAAGTGCCCCCTTTTTTCTTTGAAATAAGTGCATTTTCAATTTTGAGAAATTGTTCCTATCATCTTTGATACGTGCCCCATTTTAGGCATGATAAATACCCATTTTCCCCTCTGATAAGTGCTCCTTTTATTTTGACGGGTGCACTTCTCCCTTCTGATAAAAGCCCATTTTTACTTTCTAATAAGTGCCCCTTCCCTTTCTTATAATGTTTCTTTTTCGCCTCTGTTACTTGATTCTTACTCTTGTTACTTATGATGTAATTGCCCTTTGATAAGCGCCCTTTTGTACCTGTATTTCCACTGTCGCCTAAAAATTGCGCCCTTTCGCAGTCATCTAAAGTGCCATATGTAGTTTCAAAACTATCAAATGTCTCTTCTCTAGGCAGGGTATTCAATTGCTCAAAGTTCAAGGATATACAGGTCTATACTTTATAGGAGTTTTCACACCCGAGGAAAAACTGCATGTACATTTTCAAATGTCATTCATGTTCAATAAAAAAGACTGAGGTAAAATTACTAAACGTGCTATTTGACAAGATGTTGTTACCACCCCTTATCTCGTAGCCCCCCTAACATGGTAATGGATGGTAATTTGAACCAAAACAAAAACATGGTTACCATGGTACTTTTTTAGTATAAACGAATAGCCTCCTAACATGTTACCCAGACGAATAGCAATTGTGAGCATTTTTATTCAACTTTTCTCTCACACTCGATCTCTCCGCTTTCCCACATTGAT
>BEXV01001254.1:5975-18074 GCA_003118195.1 Hemicentrotus pulcherrimus
TTTCTCTCTCTCTCTCTCTCCCCCTCTCTCCTTCCCTTTGTTAACTCTCTACTTCCTCTTTCTCTCCCGTCTCTCTCTCTCTCTCTCTCTATACCATATACCATCTTCCTCTTTGTGACTCTGCTTCAACTCTCAGCTTCATCTCTCTCTCTCTCTCTCAGATTGAAGAAGAAAAAACTATGAAATATTTTCAGTCTTGAAAGATTGATATTCTTCTTGCATGCTTATAAAATAGTTTTTTATAGATAAAGTTCATTGTACTTCATTGTACATATACAATAATATTTTGTATATGTGAATAAATCATAATCCAAATTTCAAATAAACAAGCTGCTTCTCTTCATGGTACAACATGGTAAATGATACAATTATATGATACTAGGGGATGATTCACAAAGATTAAGATCGACTTAAAGTTGGACTTAACTATGGCAGGCCATTCATGCCACTGGTTGCTCTCACTATTGGTCTCTCAATTATGATTTTTAGAAGTAGACCAATTAACCAATTTTATACATACTTGTTTAACTAAAGTTTCTCTTGACAATTAACTAAACGGCTTGTCAGAAGCTTCCCCTTACATAGCAACAACTAATGTCTACAATTGGCTTCAATGCCATAATTCATAGCAGGTGGATGAAATGGCTAGTAACCAGAGGTTAGGAAGAAAAACAAACACAAATTGAAATACATTGCTACACAGATTCATAATATCCAAATATAGGGGTGACGAACTGGATATAACAAATATTCACATGATGTATTTGAACTGTCCATGTCCATATAAAGGATAAATCACTGAAGGAAAAAAAAAGAAAAAAGTATTGCTACATCTAATATTGCTTTTAATAAAATAAACATTTCAGGCAATAAATACAAGTAGGCCTGATTACCTACTTTTTTTCCTCGACATCACATTTTGTATACCGGTATTGAAGAACGCAATTTAAGCTGACACATACTGTAGAACACAATCTCAACCTGCATCAATACTATGCCAACACATATCTGACAAAATCCTTTTGAATACATTTATGTCAAACTTGATATTTTAACTTTTTATTTATACACGTATATACTTTGGTCACCTGAGATAATATGCTATTTTAATGTGAACAAAATGATTGCATAACTCCTGTTGTATACAAGTATGATTGTGCTTTTATTTACGGTATTTATTTCATCACAATCTCCTTTCCGATTCCATTTCCAAATAGTTTACATTAAACTATAAAATTTATAGTTATAGTACCAGAAATAAAACACTCTTCCTCATGACATACAGAATTCTGCTAGTGTAAATGTATTTTAACGTAGGTATAAGAACAATTTTAGGGGTAAATTGCAATCATTTGTTTGTTTGTATGTTTGTACATATGTTTGTTTGTGTGTTTGTACGTATGTTTGTTGATTGTATCTATGTTTGTTGTTTGTAGGTATGTTTGTGGTTTTGTGTGATGTATAATGTTCAGTAAGGAATATATTTCATGATTTCAATTATGAAATATGGGTCAAAATTTCTATGAGGATGTTTATGTCAGGTTGCAGCTTTAGTCTCCGCAAAGAAAGAACTTGCAGAGTCCCTGGACTCTCCAAAAAGTTGAAGCAGTGCAAGGTATGTAAGCATGTTCTTATTGATAACAAAAACAAAATTGGTCAAAAATTTCTTATAAACTGTGGTTTTGGTTTCCAGGTATCACTTGTGATTGATAAGAAAGGTAGAAAGTACAGCAATATCCTTGTTAGATCCAATGATCTACATTCCCTAATAACAAAGGGAGGGACCTCACTAATGCCTGCTGTAATCAAGGAAGAACTTGCAGAGCCAGGGGTATGGGCAAAAGGAAAAATAACAAGGCACCCTGGACTCCGTAAAAAGTTGAGGCAGCGCAAGGTATGTCTGAATATTTTTAGCACCTTGTAGCCTTTTTGCATACTGCTTATATTCATTATTTCTTTTCTTTTTATTATTGTTTACTTTTTTTTTATTATGTAAATGACTTATTTATTTCTTCCTTTATTTTGATCTTGATGAATGTGTTTTGTTTACAAATGTTTGAAACAGCATTCAAAGTTTTCTTTTAAGCTGCATGTATACTTTTCTTTGAAATAACATGATTTTGTTTACATTTTTTCATGTTACACTGTATTATTGTATCATGGGCTCTATGCCGTGATTTCATTTAGTTGTTTTGCAATTTAAAATGTAAATGTTGATGTTGATTGTTGAATTAAACTGAAGCTGTAGAATGTTTTGCTTTGGCCATTGCACATATTGTATGAAGGCAAACTTTGTTGTTTTATCAAGATTCTCATACCTAGTTCTCAAGTGTTTTGATAGCACTATTTGTTGAAAGAATGGTTGGCTACAAATTATTTTCAGAAGCCTGTCATTATTGGCTGGTGTTTTTTCGTTTCCTTCGTAAAGATGTCAAGAATGAGCACTGTGAAAAAACAGAACTCTAGGGCCTGGTCCAATCTACACTCAAGGTTGAGAGCAATGCCCATCCATACCAAATTGATGCCCAAGCTTATCGGCCAATACCTCAGCCGTTAGGCAACCAGTATCAGCTCGTGTGAGGGATACCTTTTCGATATATAGCGTCGTGTCATGTTATGTATAATGGAATGGCAAACAAAACAAATCTCTACGTTTTGTTTGTTGGTCCCCCTTCGACTGAAAAAAGTCAGGCCATCAATACTGCATGCCTGGATCCTATGAACAGTGTAGTTACTGCAAGAGATGGAGTGCCAGTGGTCATCTGGTAATCAACATCAGCAGGACTTACCCCCAAACTAAGTGAAGGCTCACAAATTATCGTGTCTGAGGAGATATTTGACGTCCTCAACAAAATGGTAAAGAACGACGGAGACACTGCTTCGGTAAGTCTACTTTCACTACTATTCTCCGGAGAGAAGGTTTCGGTAAACTTTGCTTCCCAAAAAGCAAGGGAAACTCCCAATGACAGGGCTTTCTGTATTCTGGGAGCAATACAGCCAGCACCACTAGCTGCCTTGCTTACTAGTTTGGATACTGGGAACGGATTCACAGAACGACTTCTGATCAACTTTCCTGATTGCATAAGGCCAACACCAAGAGCAACAAAGAATGCTAGAGAGGCATTGACAAACCTCCCAACCCTGAGCCAAGTCCTGGACAACATCGCGCAACTGCATGCAAATGGACACGAATACTTTTTTGATGAGAGGGCTGAGGAAGAGGTGGACAATATCAACGAAAGTACATTGAACAGATAAATGCGGCTGTACGAGATGGGGTGCCACTGCCACAGACCAAGAAGTTGGATTTGGTGGTGCGAGTTGCACCAGTCATTCACATCCTATCTCACGTCATAGGAAACATGCTGGACAAGGTTGAGCCTACCCTGCCTTCAAGGGCAATAATGAAGTCATCTTTGGATGCTGCCATAAAGTTTGTGGAGTTTTGTGAGAGCCAAAAGGAGACATACTTTGTGTGTAAGTATATAAAATCTTTTCTATATTCAAAAAGGCAGATGTAATAACGTTAAAGATATTTTAAATAAATGATGTCCATATCATTATAGACATTATCAAATTGCTGTAATTTGAACATTATTATTAGTATTGTAGGGGGGGGAGGGGTAATGGGGTGAAAAAGTATTCATAAGTGAATGGCGATTTTTTTTTTCCATTTACACTGGAGAAAGAAATTATTGATATTGGTCAGTCAATTGATATATCAAAGTGCTCAATTTTTTATTGATTATAATTTGTCGGTAAATACCTATGTAAAGATCTCCATGCTGGCATCTCAGGTCGGCTGTGGGATGCCTTCTAGTTCAACCTTTCATCGTATTCAACGAAAATATTTACGTCCCGCAGTGAATACCCTGGCAGCGGATACGATACAGCAGAATGTGGCCAAACATGCCGCCAAGGAGGGCATCGTCATAATGGGTAAGTATAGATTTCCGATTGTAAACTGAACATTTGGAACATATTTTTGATGGTCTGCTTATGGTTGTGGCATAACAGAAGAAAATCCTGCATAAGGGGATCATCCAGCAATTGCCTTACTATGTGATAGCAAGTGTTGCAAACTAGTATGCCATGCTCACAAGATAATTTGTTTCAATTTATCATCATATTTCAAACACAATAACATTTATTCAGAAGTATATCAGTGCTTATTTTCTGCTAAATCTGTGTGAGAAATATTGATGGTCATTTATTACTATGTTATGCCGTAGCTACTGAGTTGAGAAGGATGACAAGTCATTCTCTGTTTGTGTTTGTTCTCTTTAATAATGTAGGTGATGGTCGGAATGACGGCCCAGGGCACACAGCACAGTACCTGACCTACCTTGTCCTGGAGGCAGAAAGCGGAGGTGTAAATCATGCCGCTTTTAAAGACAAGAGAACAACGGGGAGATCAAGTGTAAAGATGGAGCCAGTTGCCTTCTTTGAGGGACTGGCTCATCTGAAAGAGGAAGGTGTCAAGGTGCAGGAAGTGGTCACCGGTGCACACCCTGTTTTAACTGCACAAATGAGTAAGATTATGTATTCAATTTTTGTAACATATAGATGTGTAGGCATTTCAAACAGTGTAACAAGAACGACAGAGACAGTGCTTCAGGTGATATCAGCTTACTGTCTCACCTGTTCTCTGGTGAGAAAGTGTCAGTTAACTTTGCTACACAGAAAGCAAGAGACATACCGAATGACAGGGCCTTCTGCATTCTTGGGGCAATACAGCCAGCCCCGCTAGCCGCCTTGCTATTACCAGTTTGAAATTCTGGAAACGCCTTTGTTGAACGACTGCTAGATTGCATTAGGCCCACCCCTAGAGCAACCAAAAATGCTAAAGAGGCATTGGCAAACCTCCCAACCCTGAGCCAACCCTGAACTGCATGCAAATCGACACAAAAACATTTTTGGTGAGAGGGCTGAGGAAGAGGTGGACAATATCAACGAAACATACCGGTATATTGAACAGATAAATGCGGCTGTACGCGATTGGGTGCCACCGCCACAAACCAAAAAGTTGGATTTGGTGGTGCGAGTTGCTCTAGTCATTCACATATATCTCACGTCATAGGAAACATATAATAAAAGGTTGAGCCTACCCTGCCTCCAAGGGCAATCATGAAGACATCTTTGTATGATACCATAAAGTTTGTGGAGTTTTGTGACAGCCAAAATGAGACATACCAGTACCTGTGGGTAAGTATATGAAATATTTGTACATTCCAGAAGGCAAATGTAATAATGAAGTTTGTTTTATAATTTTGTATAGTATAGGTACATGTTCATGTAATTGCCTGCATCTTTTTGTGAGGTTTATCTTCATTGTACTGCTTTTTTGTCATCTTTTTATAATTACTTGTAAATATTGTGATTGTATTTGATTATAAAACAAACAAAGATTTTTGTCCTAAATGGAATTAGTTATATACAAAATGTTTATCTCAAGAATAAATTAATAAAACTTTTTTTTTTATAGGAGCTATGCAACATCAGAGACTGTGATCACTCCAGAGGTACTGCAACCTAAAGAGATGGATGTCACCAAGGCCATTTTCAAGACACCTGGTCCAATATCAACATTTAGAGCATTTAAAATGACATGCACAAGGGCACTAAGAAGTGTCAATCGCTCAGAATATGACGCGCGTTTGGCTACGATGGACGGACTTAGTAGCACTTCAAGGCACAGTATGGATGCTGGACGCAAAGTTTTGTGTGTCTTCCTAAAAAAAGACCCATCTACAGTTGACTGGGACACAGAGTACCCAATAACTCAGGCAGAATTAACAAGGTCATATGAAAAGAAGCAACCTGCATGCATCACACATTGGTGAGTGCAGGCCTTGTGTCTCACAAATTATTTAAGAATTAAAGATTATGGAAATGTATAAATATTTGGTTCTGCAACATTGATTTTGAACCTAACGTAAGATATACAAAAGATGTATCACGGAAGCTGAAAAAGGTACAAAAAACTAGTATTTCATGAAAGTCTGAAGTTTTCTGATCATGTTGTAGTGTGTTGCTGTGGGTCTAGTATGTGTAACAAAATTTTGATTTAGATATTTTCCGCCATATTGAGATAAAAGTTTTCTAATAATTGAACTTACTTGATTTGTTTTGTCAAAATTACCAATTTATGATATTGAATGTATTTTTTCTTGATTAACAAATAAGAGCTTGTGTTTGAGTACCGGTAGGTTTTGAAATACTGTGCATACAAAATTAACATGTGTCTGCGAGACAGTGTAGATTGTGGCTATGTGGCAAGTGTTTTTTGTTTTAGGTTAGTTGGATAAGGCGGGCATCCAAACTTATTTTTAACTTATACTTTTCATCGACATCAAAGTGATTATACAACTAAAAGCATAGAGAATATGACAGTATTCACAGTATAGATCCCCTATTTTTGTTTTTCTATGATTGTAATTATTGAAAGAGTTGATGCACGGCTTGCAGTAGCCACAACCCTACAAAATGTCGTCCGGAAGTCTGGGGATTCTTGATTTCTGCAAGCCCCTTTCCTGTTGCAAAAACCTCCTTGCAGAGATTCCTGATCTGAAAGCAAGCTGCCAGTCAGAGAAACAGAAGGTTTGTCATTACATCTATAGTGCCTTCTCTTTTAATTCCCATGTATAGTGCAGTATAGAGGCTTTTTATATTTTTAGGTTGATCTGCCATATTTTTCATTTAAAAAAAAATGACATAAATATACAAAATTTGTGTTTTTAAAGCCCCACTGCATTACTTATAGCTACTTGCGCCCTCTATATAGCAAACAATGCCTAATCGGTGACTATTGGTCCCCCATGAGCCCCTTTTTCTTATGTTAATTGAGAGTTGATTTGATGAGATAACCACCTGCCAGTGACCATATAGAGAGGTATAATACCTCCTGGCCCACTAGTGCAGTGTAGCTTTAAACGGACTAGAACCACCCAAAGAAGATATGATCCTTACAAAAGTGGGCAAATTTTTAAAATCTTTCTTTTTACATTGAGAAATTATAGAAATTGAATTACCATAATCAAGTGAACTAACTGAAAATCAATATCTGCTGAATGTTTTAATAAACATGTATTCAAGAAAAATATACCCCCCAATACTGGTCACCTTATTTAAATAATGAGCCATTTTCCATTTTATGTCTTTTTGTAGTGAAGTTAAGTCCACAATGATAGAATGGTACAGCACAAGGGCAGAGAACAATACACAAGAGATCTCCCAATCATTGGGGAAGAGGAAGAGGTGTTGGGTGATGAGACGGCCAGACGGGACGAGCCAGGAGACTTCACCAGATCAGGGCTGCACAAGAAGATTGGTGGGGAAGAGGCAGCAGAGGCTGATTTTTTTATCATTACTGGGAAGAGGCTGAGGCCCTTGCCTAGGAGGCAAACCCTGTGTGCCAGCAGTGCCAGGCAGCTGTCTATTCAACTATTCGGCCAGCTAATGGAACAGCCGCCCACATAACGTGGGCTGTGTGTTTGCATGAAGAACTACCAATTAGAGGCAATCGTACAAACAATTACGTGGAGGCGGCCATGAGGATTTTATCCTCACACGCTTTGAGGCATACTTGAACGTCGCTTCATTGACGTTACAAACAATTGTCTGGACATGACGCTCTCAAAGCGCTTCCTCCCAACCAGTTGCAACAGGATAATTTTACGAAGATGTCTGAAACTTTGTACAGGGTACAAAGTGAGAGCCAGGAAGATACAACATAATTTGTTGATACCACACTAAGTCTGTGCACTTGTTTTGTAGGCAAAACTGGTGCCCCCTGTAAGCACCAACATACAGTAATACCGTACTTTGGGGTAGATTCGGTAAATGCTGTGCCTGTAAACTCACCTTTTATGCATGGGCAGTTTCTACAGCTGGCAACTGGCCAGAAAGATGTACCTGAGGGATGGTTTGCAACTTTAAAACAAACCACCACCTGTACCATCTGTAAGTTAATTAACAGTCTTCAGCTCACCTGCATCTGATGAGGTTAGTGATGATGATTTCCAAGATCCTTGGGAGTTTACAACAACAACAACGGGAGTTCCAGAACAAATTCCTCAGACGGGGCAAGAGAGGCAGAGAGAACGCAGCAACTTCAGAAGCTGAGAATCCAGCTACAAGCATTACAGAACAGAAAATGGAGGTAGCATCCATTATTTGCCAGAGGGTAGTAAACAACCCATCACTTGTGCCTTCTGCAAAGAAATTTGTTGCAATGACAGGGATGTATCAAAAGCACTAGAAATTTTAGACCCTAAACACTTCTGCTTTCGAGAAAAATTGAATATAAAGATTTATCGGTGCTCCCGATAAATGTTGATGAATTTCAAAAAGCTCCTACGACGGTACAATGGTAGCTGCGACAATGAAAATCTCAGAATATAAAGTTGTGGTATATAATTTCCATACGGGAATAGCTGATCAGTCGATTTCAGTCAATAAACATTGTTTAATAGCTTAATCAATATCTTGACCTTGAGAGGGAGCTATTCAACATAAAGTGTTTATTATTTACATTTTCATAGAGTCGATTTTCGACCGCGACAACTATCACTGAATAATACCGGTATGTAATTAAAACCAAATTCATGACCCCATACCAAAACTTTGTATTACCTTTAAGATGGTGCATGGTGCTAAAATTGGTGTGCAGCCTACGGCTATTGCACGCAGGGTATCCAGATTAGGTGGTAGGAAGTGCATTTAAACAGGCAGAAAACAAAAAAATTCAAACTGTCCATTAAAGGAAAAAGATTTGAGATGTGTTGGAAGTGTTGTGCCAAATAGACCAAAGAAAGCTACTGTAAGCACAATTTGGCAGAATGTGTTAAAAGAATTCAGAGTTAGGGGAAAACCCATAGCGCAAAGTAACTAAACACAACAAAAAAGTATTACTAGACTTGCAAAAGTTCTTGTTTTGAAAACCATCTTTGCCAAATAATGCCAATTACCGGTAAGCACGTAATATGTGATGTTGCCAAATTTCTTTTCCTGATGCCACTATTTGATATATACTTATTTTAAGAAAAAATCAAAGACAATAACACTCAATGGCCAGAATTCACAGAGGAGGTTTGAATTTAGACCATGGATTATTTAAATTTTATGGTATAAGTAGCTTGATTTAGCGCACGCACACACTAAGAAAGGTCCAATGTTCCCTGGTAATGAATGCATGAGTTTGGCAAAATGTTTATTTGGCAAAATATTTTGATATTTTCTTGTTTAGTAATGGTAAATTCATTCAATGGCAAGCTTCGCATGAATTTCAATATGTGTTTTCGAGCTTTTCACCTTCCTTGTCATCTATTCATATTTTTATTACAATATCTAAGACAGTTTAGATATACAGCATCATTACAATATTAAAATTCAATCTAAGACAGTTCAGGAATACAGCATCATTACAATATTAGGATTCAATTGGAACCAATATTCAAAATACAAAATATAGCACAATTTAAGCAATTGTTTTCTGTTACAAACCACGAAAAGCAAATTTTGCTTTCATCAACAAATGATCGGAGGGAAAGACTTGGTTCGGACATGCCCAGAAGGGGGCGATCACTTCTTTCTTGACGACCCCCTCCACTCCTAGGCAATGGAGCTTCTCTGCCGTATACCAGATGTAATCCAGGGTCTTTATCGAGCAGGGAGGGGCAATGCTGCTGTTGAGACTTGAATCCATGACCTTCAGAGGAAAGTGCCTTGGTGATGAGGGATCTGAAGTTTCTTCAGACTGTTGGCCAAGAGCAAACACGCAAAAGAAAACAATGAAATACAGATCCTATTGGATTCTTGTATAGCACACATAAACGCTTCAAGCCCTCTCAATACATGTAGGTGTTTACAACATTTTCTCTTTCAAACTATACCCTTTCCATATTAACGAGACATTTAATTTAGAGTTTAGGTTGAGTAATGTAGACTTTGTACACCTTCTAGGAGGGGTTAGTTCTCCATTACCTTCTGCAGTATTACATTTTTTTTTTAAAGGGGAAGTCCACTCTGATATTAAGTCGGTGTTAATGGAAGCAAAAAATGAGAGAAGCAGACCAGTGAAAATTTGAGCAAAAACCAATGAAAAATATGAAAATTATGAATATATGAAGGCTAGATCAATCAAATACAAATTGGCAACTCCGTGTCTCTTCCCCCCTCTAACAGCAATATTCAGCACTTCTCACTATGAACATGACGGACAATGAAAGCGAACAAAATATACAGTTCCTCATGTAGACAAAGGAACAATCCTTCACTGCTATTATGTAAAAATGTGTATAACAGGCATCACATGCATATTCACCTGTTCTACACATTTTTACATAATAGCAGTGAAGGGATGTTCCTTTGTCTACATGAGGAACTGTATATTTTGTCCGCTTTCATTGTCAGTCATGTTCATAGAGTCTACTCCACCCAGACTGAGAATATTATATATCGATTAAAAATCACTTGCTAGTATCATTTCACCTAAAAGCTAAGGATATGAGGAAAATGACCATGCATGATACAGGGTTTCCTTTCTATTCGTGAGCCTTTTGATATGATGCATACCTCTTCTAGAAATCCATCCAATTTGTTGTGTTTTGTGTAAGCCTCTATCCACTGTGTTCCAAAGTCATCTGTGTAGCAAGTGAATGGCGGTTCTTCTCCCTGCACACACAATAGTTACAAAGATAATTATTACACCATTATACTAAAAGCCCTTTTGTCATTTATTTGAGTTTTTGAGAATGTTCATACTAGATCATGATCAGAATCCTGGGCATAAGATTACTTTCGGTGGAATAATATGGGGTAATATCAAGTAAGGTAAAAATATAAATACTATAAATGTAAAAATGCAGCACCAGTAGTTTGTTCTGTATATTTTAGCTTCGGCTGTCAAACATACACTCTTGTTTAATATATCGTAGTAAATCGATATACATTCCACAAAATTATGATAAATACATTCACAAAAAGATTGTCATCATTCACAAATCAGAACAATATGTTTACAAAAGTTTTTCAAAATAAATAGAATATCACATGACTGCAACTGCTCATGCAATCATTTGAATTAATCTATGAATGAATGAAAAAATGAATGAGAGCTAATAAATGATTGATTGCTTGGATGAATAATTTTATACAAATTACTTCAGAGAAAATGTACATTGATTGATAGGAATATTTCAACGATGTGAATAAACTGTGTAAATAAACAAATAAAATCTGTGAATGAACAAATGAAATGTGTGAATGAACAGATACATTGAATATCACAAGACTTCAATTGATCATGATATCACTTGAATGAATCTGTGAATGAACAAATGAATAAAATAAGCGAGTGAAAAAATGAATGGTTGATTGATTAGATGAATAATATGACACAAATCACTTCAGGGAAAGGGTACATTGATTGATAGGAAAATTTCAACAACGTGAATTAAATGTGTGAATGAACAGATACATTGAATATCACATGGCTTCAACTGATCATGAAATCATTTGAATGAGTGTGTGAATGAACAAATAAATGAAATAAAATGAATGATTGATTGCTTGGATGAATAATTTTTACACAAATTACTTGAGAAAAAGGGTACATTGAATGATAAAGATTTTGAACTCTCCTCAGCAAAGAGCCTAGCACTTACCTGAACCTCTGAATAAGAACTCCTCAGATCCTTGATGCTATGACAAAACCACTTGGGAAGGATATCCACTAAGCAAGATTCCTGAATTTAAAAAAAGAAGAAATGTATGATATAATAGAATCAGTCAAGATAACTGATTATTTTAATAGCACCGATATGAGTAATATACATCATTACCATTAAAGTGTCTACTCTTTTTGACAGTTATGTTTATAGAGGAACATGCGGCTATGTAAAATCATTATTAAGTGCACAAATATCATATTGAAGGACACGTGTTTAAGGAATTTTGTTTACAGGCGCGTTCTACAGACCACATCTTGGAAGCACAGAATTATTACAGCTGGTCTTTACCAACAGGAAACATTTCAATGAAATTTTCTACTAATGCGCTCATGCAGGTTTGACCAGGGGGTGGGGGGGGGGGGGGGGG
>BEXV01001254.1:55215-84815 GCA_003118195.1 Hemicentrotus pulcherrimus
TGGTTTCACTTTGACACATACATGTATACTATCTGAAAAATGCTTTATCACAAGCTCTGCGAAAATAGGATATTTAATTTTGAATTGATTGTACAGGTAATCCTAGTTTATTTTCAATTTTGATTATAGCATACAACAATGCATACCATCAGATGCCTGCATGGCTAATGGCTGAACTGGAAACGGCCAATCAGGAGCTAGAAAAGCAAAGGTATGAGTGAATCACTATTGATAATTTGAAGTTTCAAGAATGGCAGGGGGATCTGACCCCCTCCTGTTTCACCAAAGTTAGATCCTGGTTCTGTATTCTGAAAAGAGACAGCCACCAGCAAGACGGCTGTGACGGCTAAATGTATGTATTGTTAGTAGTATTATCAGCTTTCTTGCAGGTAGCCGCCACCAAAAAAATAATCTTTCACATGTACATGTATGTTGAGGAAAACAATATGAATTGCTTTAATGAAAATGCACAGAATGGACTCTCGTAATTGGTGACTTAAATAGCAGAACTGATGTGTCTCTCAACTTAACATAAACATAGCCAGCTTTGCATAGACATTAACCAGTGTCTTGTCCTAATTTTGATTTGTTATGATAATTAACAATTTTTTTAGTAGCATAAAAAAGAACATCAGTTTTAGAATACCGCCCCTGGAGTCTGTACCCGTACCGGTAGTCATAAATTGTGACAATTTGATGTCTGATCATCTGATTTAAAGCTGATGATCTTCCATGATAGATGTGTTAATGTGTGTGAAGATACCCTCATTGTATCATACAGGTACATGTAGAAGATCATCCCTGATTCGAAATGCATTATCTGTGTCATATTGTATTTCAGGGAAGAATATGATAGATCCATCAACTCCGTTGAGCTGAGCTTGCTCTTATCATCTAACTGTACATGGTCAAGGGGAGCATTGCAGCTTGCATCCGATAGAGAACCGGTCAAGATTACACTTGATAGAAGGAAAGCAATCACATATCTCATGGGACTTATCAAAGAACAAGTAAGAATCATTTGGACAGTTCTACGATGGACACATGATCTGTCAGAAAATTTCATATACTAATCACATTTCTAACCTCACCCCTGGCATAGCTGCCAACCATTCCTATCTTCAGCCTTGAAGCTATTGTTTTGAACGCTAGATTCCCCTCCTTTTCTGTAATATTATGTGTGAAAACTTTACAAAATAGATTGTATTCCTAATTTAGCCTTGAGAGATTCCTAATTTTTCAAGGTTGGCACGTGTGGCCTGCATGGTCCAAACACTATTCCTAACCCCAACCATACATGTACATCTTTGACCAAATGAAGACAGAATTAGATGCCATGTCAGGTCACCTTTGGAAAATTTCACATGAATTTACATTTGACAGTACATTTGTATTATTTGTTTGTCCGCTACTGCCATTCTGTTGGGTGTACCATTTTTTTCTTTCTCCAGAGATGATGTTAGAGATTTTGTAGAGCAACCCCAGCTTCCATTTACAATTTGTGACCAGATCATGTTCTAAATATTTAAGCATTAGTTCAAGCCTGTACTATTTAACTACTTAGTTGTGTCGTAGTTGAGTGGTTTAAGCACTTCACTTCGAATCCGAAGGTCGTGGGCTCGATCCCCGACATGGCACTAATGTCCTTTGACAATGCATTAATCTACATTTGCCACCCCATACCCAGGAGAAAAATGGGGACCTGGTAGGATGATGCAAGCCTTTGTGTTAGTAATTGCCATATGCTCTCATGTGACCATACTGTATGTTTGAAATACTCCCTAGGGAGTGGAAATGGTGGACATAGAACATGAATGGATCTGATGACAGAGGTAATATTATCTGTAAAGCATTATGAAGCACTATATAAATCCAGATTATTATTCAGTATTTAGAGAGATTGTCTTGATGTTTTGATGAATTGTAAAATCTCCGGATGAACTGCACTCGATCTTTTCTTGGGCTTATTTCATTTTTTTTCTCAATTTTTTTCATTGTAAATTTGTAGGTGCCTGAGGATAATAATGAGTGCCTTCATGTTGCCAAAAGTCTTCCAGCAGGATTTCATCTATTTGATTGCCTAACGGGTAAGACAATTTTTGTGGGATTTGGTACCATTTCAAACCATTTGGTACAATCTCTCTCTTTCTTTGTGTGGATTTGTATACAAACATGTACCTGTGTCTGCAGTTATTTTACTATAGTATAACAGGCAAATTTAAATGCTTCAAAGTAATAAATAGATGTTTATATGGCAAACTCCACATTGTTTTCATTAGTGGTTACAGTACACTGTACACTATGATGCATACAAATTTATTCAGCTAGTATGAGCAATGTTTTAAACTATCAAAGACTCTACTTTAGCCAAGGTGAAGTTATACACATCTTCTGGTTGATGATGTGCTTATATATGTACATGTAGCTGCATACTCATAGCTGCCAAATATTCCTACATGTAACTTAGAGGAATGATTCCTATTTTTTGGCCTTAAAGCTATTGTTTTGAACCCTAGATTCTTCTCTTGTTCTGAAATATTCTGTGTGAAAACTATTCAAGACAGACTGTATTCCTAATTTTGCCTTGAGAGATTTCTGATTTTTGCTGTAAAAGGTTGGAAGGTATAGACATATTGTACTGTTTGTAAACATATACTGAGTGATAACCATGTGTGTCTTCCATTCTCCTGACTACAGACAGCCCAGACAAGACCCTCCAAGATTGTTATGTAACAGATCAAAGCTTTATCTTCCTTTGGGACGGCAAACAGGTAAGCGTTTGCAACTGAAGTGTTCTTAAAATATGAAATTGGGGAGTTTCTATGCATAGTGGATAACACTTTATTTAGTCAGAAGTCCAAATTGATACACTGTGCAATGTAAAATGCATCAAGGGCGCTGTTGTTGTTGTTGCTGCTTTTTGTTCTGACAAACACTACCTCATACTATCGCCCATCAATCCATTCTTAAAAGCCACTGCTAGTCAATGCTTTATTGAACCTTAAAGGTAAAGGCCTGTTATGGTTCAATTACATTGTGAAAGAAATGTTGTGGAATTGATCAGAAAAGGTTGATCATCTAGCATATTAGTATTGGTGCATACTGCAAGGGTCTGGAATCATTAAAATCAAAAGAAATTTGGCCCAGTCTTCGTAAAGTTACAAGAACTATACACAGAAAGATGTATATGGGACTATACGCACGACACGTGCGTTTATCTCTCACAGACCATGGATAAACTAATTTTCCAAATATATCAACTAGTAGGCGGTTTCCCGGCAAATCTTTTATCATTATGTATTAGTCAAAACATATTCTTTCACATGATTGGTAATAAAGAGCTTCCATATCATTTTTTGAAATTGGGGCATTTCCAATACTGGTCTTTACCTTTAAGGCTACATGGTTAATTTGTCTATGTGACTAAATCCTTTCACAGGTTGACGGCAATTCCATCTTAGTCGGCCCAACTAGCGAGCCAATTCTGCTCATTCTAACCTACAACGCTGCACCCCCTTCTGACACCCCCACCAAGCCAACGCCACCGCCCCCCTCCTCCCCTACCAAGCTCCCTCACGGTTTCCCTAAAGACACCAGGATATCTGAGCTACGGTGCATGGTGTCTGATATCGTCGGTATCCCGAAGCACCGGTTGAAGCTTAGCAGGGTACAGACAGTACCGGTGGTGGTGCCTTCGGAGGATGATGGGAGGACGCTCACACAGCTAGACTTCTCTGATGGTGATGCGCTGGTGGTGGAATCAACTGGCAAGGACAGGTGAGTCAAATCTTGAAATCTTTTGTTCAGATATTTTACGTTTGATAAGCAATAAGCATACATGTTTATACTTGGAAGTTGTCCACTTGTCTGTACCAATAAGCAATAACAAATGTATAATGATAATGACGATTTGAGTCTTTTAGTGGAGACTTTGTCCAGAACATCCTGGTCAAGGTTGAGGGATTCTTTGATATGTGTGTTTCGAATCTTGTGGTAATGGTATTACCTCTTATTAAATTTACTTATCTCATTCTTAATTCTGAACATAAAGACCACCTGCCCATAAAGATCACTTTTCTTGTCTCCCTTGGGTGATCTTTATAGTTACAGACAGGTTTCACTGTATCACCTCATATTAATTCTTCCAAACCGTTTCTTGATCTTTCCAGTCCGAAGTCTCCACGAGACTCTCTAGCCGCCCTTGAAGCTGACAATCAGATGAATGCTGTGAGAATAAAGATTGAGAACAGATGTGTAGATCCAGACAGTGATGGTGACTGGCCTGTCACACAGATCGACATACCCAAAGACAAGGTATGGAGCTATTTATCATCCTTGTCTTCTTCAAGTAGTATTAACTTTTATGCAACAAATTCCTTTTTCGTGATGTTGTTGTTGCAAATCATAGCCTATGGATTGTATCCACAACATGTAGGCCTACTTCTATAAAGACAGTTCACTTACTTGTATGCACATAGGTATTTGTGTGATAAACAAAGGTAAGAAAAATAAAAAATTATGAATAGATTGAAGAAATTACTTTAATTCATAATTTTGTGTTTATTTTTTTCATTTCGAAATAATGGTAATTTGTACAGCATAGATGCATTTAGGTTGACACTAAATCTGCCCACTTTCTCTCTGTGTATACAATTGGGCCACTTTGCCATCAATGGTAACTACCATGGTAACATTGCCCAAGAGCCAATCAAAATCCAGTATTCCATGAAAAGTTACTATATTAGCAAGTTTTATGCAACGGCACCCTGGACTTGAAACAGAATGCCATGAAAAAAAAAAGGACCTAATAAGATAAGAATACTTGCAATGTGTTAGATATCCTCAGAAACCTTATGTGTGTCTTCCTCTTTTCTTTGTTTTCATCTCTGCTCCATGCTCCATCCATCAGACTGTACTTGACTTGAAGCAGCTCATTATCAACACCCTTGGTCTCTATGGTAACCAGAGACCCAAGGAAGGATGTAGGCTAAGGATCAGTGATGATGCAATGGGGCTTCTAGCTCCATGTAAGTAACTCTGGAATTCCCCTCACTAATCTCAGACAACCTTGAAATATAACATACCCTACAAATGAAATACATGAAGGAAGATTTCTCCGTTCAATGGGTGGGATTTCTATCTCCTTGTTCAAAGCAACGTATGATAAATTTATTTGTAAAGTCTCATGATAGTTCTAAAGTGCTTTGTTCCAGAGATGGGAATGAGAAATCATGCTTTACCACCAATTTTTTCCAGGACTTGATTATCTTATAACATATGCTTCATAAATACATGTAAATAAGGACCAATGCCCTCATTTTTTAGCTTTTTATCTGTGTAATAACAGATTACTACAATAGCTTGAAATAGAAGGCATTGCTACTCAATGTTCACGATACAGTCATACCTGCTCTATTGACCATCTGTCTACTAAGACCACATATTTTGTTTCCCTTGAAACAGTTTCTCATTGAAACATGTACTAAAGAATCCTGTCTACAAAGACCACTTTTATGTGTTTCCCTTGGGCGGTTACTATAGACAGGTTTGACTGTACCTTCCTCAGCTACTTCCTTCTGTACCTTCATCTCTCCTTCCTTATCTCTTTGATATCAAGTGTGCAGGCCTACTCATGTTGTGTATATTTCTTTGTATTTTCCATTTTGTTTATACTTTATTTCTGTTGTGCATTCCACCTTTTTTAATATTATTGTATATATCGTATTATTCTAGTTGTAAACTGACCCTTTCAGCCTGTGCTGCTCGCTCAGTACTCATAGACCAATAAATGAATAATAAATGAGTAAATGACAGAATACAGAAAGTGACAATTCAGAGTGATCCCACCTACCTACGCTTTTAACATGATTATGATGATGGTATTGAAATTCACTCTTATCAACCACACAGTGCATGAAAACACGAGCCTTACCGAGTCTGGCATCAAGAAAGGCAAGACCATCGTCATAGAAACGGGACTCCCTCCAACATCCAATGAACTCACCATCAATTTCAGTCTTATGTCAGGCACAAAATCCTGGGATATGATGGTGGATAAATCTACTTCTATGTCAGTGGTGAGTTTATTGTTGGTTGCCATCGGCAGAGCATCAGATAAAGTGAAACATCCTTGATATGAGGTTGCTTGAAGTGAAAGCAAAAGAAAATCTAAGCAACCTATTTGAAACTTCTGCCAACATAGGTGAATAGCAGAAGTTAAGAAATGCTGAAAGCTAAGTTTTCAAAAATTGAATTTTAAATTTCAATTACTCTCCATTCATGTTTCTGTGTATTAATCAATAACTATTTTCCTGTTTGTACTAGCTAGATATATTTTGTGATATCTATTATCTTGTGGGTAAAATTTGATAAACTTGATGCTATATAAGAGGAAAGGAAAGACATAAAGACTTTTTCATATATCCAAGCCTTTGGATTCAAGGTCTTTNGACATCATCGACATGAAATCTCCCCAGCAGTGTCTTACAGCGCTCCTCAGGAAGCACGGTGGATCTGAACATGTATTGTCTGTTGAAAATCTCTGCCAGGTACAGTTCATATGTCCTTACTATAAGACCAGTGTACTAACATATTCAATTTGTGAATGTTTCTTTCTTGGCAAGGCCACGATGAGTTAGTCCATTAACCTGCTATTCATGAATGAACTACAATACTTGGAATCCGGTCTGCATACATTACGTGTTGCCATGTTGGGGAAAGCCTCATACAAACTTTCTGGTTGTCAAGAACAAGCTTTATTTAAAAGTCTGCATACAATTTTAATATGTCAGTATTAAACCAGTCTATTGGGAGGGTCATTAGCCATTTGCTTCATTGCTGATTCGTCATACATGTATATGGCCTCGTCTTAACCCTTTGTCTACTGGTAACTCTGCGTAATATTAAATCAAATATGCTATATTCTTACTGTTTTTTTTCAGAGATTACCAATTTTTGCTGAGGAAGGTTAGCAGTGCATGCACATGTACAGATATGTCTTTACATGTATGTTTTTTTACCATGCCATGAATAATTATTACTTGCAGTATTCCATTATTCTCCTCTATTCAGGTTTTAAACCAAGAGACAGGCGTTTCATGGAACAAGCGCTTCAAGAGACAGTATGGAACAATGACTAAGGTTAATATGAATATGATGGAATTGAGCATATGATTTGTAAAGTACAAATTCAATATTTGGGGAAATTATAGTTCTATTAAATTTCTTTTATATCAAAAATCTGTCATCACATATAGAATTCATGAGTTCTCCCTTTCTGTCCAATGAATGTGTATCAAGGGGGTTTTGATTCTCCTTGATGTATTTTTATCTGGGTCTTATTTTGTTTGCTTGTATGTTTTCATAGTTTTCACTTGGGGTTATCTTTTCAATTTCATTTTCATCAGTTTCTGAGGAAGTACAACGACCTCTTTGAGCTCAACACGGCAGGCTCCGTTGTGCATCTAGTAGATCCTATGAAAGGAAAGGCTTCCAGTCCAGACCAATCTCCCTCAAAGGCACCAAGCGATGGCGCCAGGCAGGACAACACACATGCAGCGTCGGAAGAGAACCACGTGAAGGAGGAAGGTGGACAGGATGGCCAGGACGAAAGTAATAAGGCGAGAGCCATTGCAAGGTACGGTCCAGTAGAACATTCTCCAATCCCTCCCCCTAGCCTTGTGAATGAGAATGAAGCATTAAAGGTAATGCAAAGTTCTGGGAAATTTTGAAAATTGGATGGTTAGTAATTCTTTAAAAATGTTGATATATTTGGATGCCCCTGTTGATAGATAATACTCACTACAAAATTTAGCCCCTAAAACACTTCTGCTTTCAAGATATTGAATAATAAGCAATTTACCGGTGCTCCCAGTATATTTCAAATATTTCAAATAGCGCCTAAGGTCATTCGGTGGTAGCTGCGACCATGAAAATCTCAGAATATGCAGTTCTGATATATAATTTCCAAATAGGAATAGCAAAGTGGTCGATTGTAGTCAAGAAACATTGTTTTAAAGCTAAAGTAACATCAGTCTTGAGAGGGCGCTATATAACATAAAACATTTATTATTTGCAACTTTATATATCACTTTAGACTTGATTGCAACCGCAACAAAGATCATTGAATATTGTAAATTTGCATATATGCTTCCAATATGTTCATTTGAACCAAATTCATGACCCCATACCAAAACTTTGTATTACCTTTAATATGTATTGTTGCTGTTGCACAACGTATGCTCTGTGAAAGTTGCTCTATGGTCAAGCCCTACAATCTACCTTTAGTACATTGTCTGTATGAACACCATACAGTATATGTACATGTACTCTATAGGTACTTGCCTGACTTTACAGCTGATATAACTCTATCACATATATATCATTACCAAACTGTTAAGTCAAAATTACAATCTATCATACACTTGTGTAGGAAACAAACATCGAAAGCCAGTGAAGGTTGCCCCTGTGCACGTTTTAAATTGCTTTGGTCCATTTTTTTAAATTCCTTTGTTTTCATAATAATCTTGCTTATGTTTCCATGCTAAAAATTCAATTTTTCAAAGCTACACATATAAACTTTCCACTGCTTCACATGTATGTAATTATTTCAAATACCCATTGAATGTCTCTTGCAACAGTTCCGTACTCATAACATTTTCATCTGTAATATATCAACAATACTTTCAAATATATTTTTTTTTAAGTTTTTGAAAATCTCCGTACATCACAGAGCCACTGCAAAGATCCCAGAACCAGGACAGTGTTGGTATGATTTCAATGATTCCTCGGTGGAGCCCATTAGGGAGAACGCCCTCTATAGACAGTTTCAGGGCAGGGAGAGTGCCTACATGCTGCTCTATAGACGAAAGACAATGACTCGTCCAAGCGAAGGTAACATACATTGATGGATTAGATGTAGTCTCACTTTTAAGATGATTATGAGAACACAATCTTATGCTGTACAGCTGGTACCTGTAATTTCTTTCATTGCTTATGTGAAAAGCAATGATGTTTCTTCTCTGTAGTGATAAACCTTTACATTTCCACCAAGCTTCAAACATTTATCACAAATATCGTTTGTAGGGAAAGTCTTAGTCATACCTGCACCTGCCTATTTTCTCTGTTCATTCCATGACATCTAACTTCATAATTTTCAACCTGTTTGATGAGAAAGACGAGCGTTATTTCCAAAGTAATTGATTACAAATTAACGTTGGGGAATTTATCCGTAGATAGAATAGATACAAAAAGGGTTATCAAAAAAAAAAACATCTGATGTAGCTAGTGCTTTCATCAACAAGCCTTCTGTCGCCAACCTTGTCGATAAAAGTGCATTTTTTTCATTTTGTTTTTTGAGAGTATTTTTCCGAACAAATATTGTTTGATTCGCCGCGGTGTACACTGCAGTACCCGGCAGAGCAGTGACTGCATGGCGTGCATGCACCACTCGCTGCAGTGCCAGTACCGGTCAATAACAGTACCGTACCTTACGACCGTAAGGAAGGATTGCATTCTTCCAACCATCTGTCGACAATGTGTCGTTGTCGGCTAAAATTCAAGACGACAAGTCGACAAAGATTTTTTTTCTCGATGACAGCACTAGATGTAGCCAACAATCACTTTACACTTGCACTGTAAACCAAGAATTGGATAAAGATAGATTGAGATGTCTTGTTATAAAAAATGATGCAGGGGAGATTTACAAATGGTCTTACTATCATAATATGCTTTCTGCCGATGTCACATCACAAGCTATGTCGATATTAGATGTTTGATTTTTCATTGTTGACAATCCTAATGTACATGTAAGTTTCTTTAAAAAAAAAAAAAAAAATGTCTGTACTTTGCTTATTTTAGATAATTTATTGTTATGTGCTTATAATATTTTGTATTTCTGTAATGGGCAATCCAACTTTTCAGGTTTTCGCAACCTTCATGGAAAGCCCGGTATATAACCTTTGTAAATATAGTTGAAATTTACAGTTACATGTACATGTACATGTACCTTGTATACTCTGATTTTTATATATTGCGAAATAAATTGGTTTCACTTTGACACATACATGTATACTATCTGAAAAATGCTTTATCACAAGCTCTGCGAAAATAGGATATTTAATTTTGAATTGATTGTACAGGTAATCCTAGTTTATTTTCAATTTTGATTATAGCATACAACAATGCATACCATCAGATGCCTGCATGGCTAATGGCTGAACTGGAAACGGCCAATCAGGAGCTAGAAAAGCAAAGGTATGAGTGAATCACTATTGATAATTTGAAGTTTCAAGAATGGCAGGGGGATCTGACCCCCTCCTGTTTCACCAAAGTTAGATCCTGGTTCTGTATTCTGAAAAGAGACAGCCACCAGCAAGACGGCTGTGACGGCTAAATGTATGTATTGTTAGTAGTATTATCAGCTTTCTTGCAGGTAGCCGCCACCAAAAAAATAATCTTTCACATGTACATGTATGTTGAGGAAAACAATATGAATTGCTTTAATGAAAATGCACAGAATGGACTCTCGTAATTGGTGACTTAAATAGCAGAACTGATGTGTCTCTCAACTTAACATAAACATAGCCAGCTTTGCATAGACATTAACCAGTGTCTTGTCCTAATTTTGATTTGTTATGATAATTAACAATTTTTTTAGTAGCATAAAAAAGAACATCAGTTTTAGAATACCGCCCCTGGAGTCTGTACCCGTACCGGTAGTCATAAATTGTGACAATTTGATGTCTGATCATCTGATTTAAAGCTGATGATCTTCCATGATAGATGTGTTAATGTGTGTGAAGATACCCTCATTGTATCATACAGGTACATGTAGAAGATCATCCCTGATTCGAAATGCATTATCTGTGTCATATTGTATTTCAGGGAAGAATATGATAGATCCATCAACTCCGTTGAGCTGAGCTTGCTCTTATCATCTAACTGTACATGGTCAAGGGGAGCATTGCAGCTTGCATCCGATAGAGAACCGGTCAAGATTACACTTGATAGAAGGAAAGCAATCACATATCTCATGGGACTTATCAAAGAACAAGTAAGAATCATTTGGACAGTTCTACGATGGACACATGATCTGTCAGAAAATTTCATATACTAATCACATTTCTAACCTCACCCCTGGCATAGCTGCCAACCATTCCTATCTTCAGCCTTGAAGCTATTGTTTTGAACGCTAGATTCCCCTCCTTTTCTGTAATATTATGTGTGAAAACTTTACAAAATAGATTGTATTCCTAATTTAGCCTTGAGAGATTCCTAATTTTTCAAGGTTGGCACGTGTGGCCTGCATGGTCCAAACACTATTCCTAACCCCAACCATACATGTACATCTTTGACCAAATGAAGACAGAATTAGATGCCATGTCAGGTCACCTTTGGAAAATTTCACATGAATTTACATTTGACAGTACATTTGTATTATTTGTTTGTCCGCTACTGCCATTCTGTTGGGTGTACCATTTTTTTCTTTCTCCAGAGATGATGTTAGAGATTTTGTAGAGCAACCCCAGCTTCCATTTACAATTTGTGACCAGATCATGTTCTAAATATTTAAGCATTAGTTCAAGCCTGTACTATTTAACTACTTAGTTGTGTCGTAGTTGAGTGGTTTAAGCACTTCACTTCGAATCCGAAGGTCGTGGGCTCGATCCCCGACATGGCACTAATGTCCTTTGACAATGCATTAATCTACATTTGCCACCCCATACCCAGGAGAAAAATGGGGACCTGGTAGGATGATGCAAGCCTTTGTGTTAGTAATTGCCATATGCTCTCATGTGACCATACTGTATGTTTGAAATACTCCCTAGGGAGTGGAAATGGTGGACATAGAACATGAATGGATCTGATGACAGAGGTAATATTATCTGTAAAGCATTATGAAGCACTATATAAATCCAGATTATTATTCAGTATTTAGAGAGATTGTCTTGATGTTTTGATGAATTGTAAAATCTCCGGATGAACTGCACTCGATCTTTTCTTGGGCTTATTTCATTTTTTTTCTCAATTTTTTTCATTGTAAATTTGTAGGTGCCTGAGGATAATAATGAGTGCCTTCATGTTGCCAAAAGTCTTCCAGCAGGATTTCATCTATTTGATTGCCTAACGGGTAAGACAATTTTTGTGGGATTTGGTACCATTTCAAACCATTTGGTACAATCTCTCTCTTTCTTTGTGTGGATTTGTATACAAACATGTACCTGTGTCTGCAGTTATTTTACTATAGTATAACAGGCAAATTTAAATGCTTCAAAGTAATAAATAGATGTTTATATGGCAAACTCCACATTGTTTTCATTAGTGGTTACAGTACACTGTACACTATGATGCATACAAATTTATTCAGCTAGTATGAGCAATGTTTTAAACTATCAAAGACTCTACTTTAGCCAAGGTGAAGTTATACACATCTTCTGGTTGATGATGTGCTTATATATGTACATGTAGCTGCATACTCATAGCTGCCAAATATTCCTACATGTAACTTAGAGGAATGATTCCTATTTTTTGGCCTTCAAGCTATTGTTTTGAACCCTAGATTCTTCTCTTGTTCTGAAATATTCTGTGTGAAAACTATTCAAGACAGACTGTATTCCTAATTTTGCCTTGAGAGATTTCTGATTTTTGCTGTAAAAGGTTGGAAGGTATAGACATATTGTACTGTTTGTACACATATACTGAGTGATAACCATGTGTGTCTTCCATTCTCCTGACTACAGACAGCCCAGACAAGACCCTCCAAGATTGTTATGTAACAGATCAAAGCTTTATCTTCCTTTGGGACGGCAAACAGGTAAGCGTTTGCAACTGAAGTGTTCTTAAAATATGAAATTGGGGAGTTTCTATGCATAGTGGATAACACTTTATTTAGTCAGAAGTCCAAATTGATACACTGTGCAATGTAAAATGCATCAAGGGCGCTGTTGTTGTTGTTGCTGCTTTTTGTTCTGACAAACACTACCTCATACTATTGCCCATCAATCCATTCTTAAAAGCCACTGCTAGTCAATGCTTTATTGAACCTTAAAGGTAAAGGCCTGTTATGGTTCAATTACATTGTGAAAGAAATGTTGTGGAATTGATCAGAAAAGGTTGATCATCTAGCATATTAGTATTGGTGCATACTGCAAGGGTCTGGAATCATTAAAATCAAAAGAAATTTGGCCCAGTCTTCGTAAAGTTACAAGAACTATACACAGAAAGATGTATATGGGACTATACGCACGACACGTGCGTTTATCTCTCACAGACCATGGATAAACTAATTTTCCAAATATATCAACTAGTAGGCGGTTTCCCGGCAAATCTTTTATCATTATGTATTAGTCAAAACATATTCTTTCACATGATTGGTAATAAAGAGCTTCCATCTCATTTTTTGAAATTGGGGCATTTCCAATACTGGTCTTTACCTTTAAGGCTACATGGTTAATTTGTCTATGTGACTAAATCCTTTCACAGGTTGACGGCAATTCCATCTTAGTCGGCCCAACTAGCGAGCCAATTCTGCTCATTCTAACCTACAACGCTGCACCCCCTTCTGACACCCCCACCAAGCCAACGCCACCGCCCCCCTCCTCCCCTACCAAGCTCCCTCACGGTTTCCCTAAAGACACCAGGATATCTGAGCTACGGTGCATGGTGTCTGATATCGTCGGTATCCCGAAGCACCGGTTGAAGCTTAGCAGGGTACAGACAGTACCGGTGGTGGTGCCTTCGGAGGATGATGGGAGGACGCTCACACAGCTAGACTTCTCTGATGGTGATGCGCTGGTGGTGGAATCAACTGGCAAGGACAGGTGAGTCAAATCTTGAAATCTTTTGTTCAGATATTTTGCGTTTGATAAGCAATAAGCATACATGTTTATACTTGGAAGTTGTCCACTTGTCTGTACCAATTTAACAAATATATAATAATAATGACGATTTGAGTTTTTCAGTGGAGACTTTGTCCAGAATATCCTGGTCGAGGTTGAGGGATTCTTTGATATGTGTGTTTTGATTCTTGTGGTAATGGTATTACCTCATATTAAATCTTCTTATCTCTTTCTTCATTCTGTACATGAAGACCACCTGCCCATAAAGACCACTTTTCTTGTCTCCCTTGGGTGATCTTTATAGTTACAGACAGGTTTCACTGTATCACCTCATATTAATTCTTCCAAACCGTTTCTTGATCTTTCCAGTCCGAAGTCTCCACGAGACTCTCTAGCCGCCCTTGAAGCTGACAATCAGATGAATGCTGTGAGAATAACGATTGAGAACAGATGTGTAGATCCAGACAGTGATGGTGACTGGCCTGTCACACAGATTGACATACCCAAAGACAAGGTATGGAGCTATTTATCATCCTTGTCTTCTTCAAGTAGTATTAACTTTTATGCAACAAATTCCTTTTTCGTGATGTTGCTGTTGCAAATCATAGCCTATGGATTGTATCCACAACTTGTAGGCCTACTTTTATAAAGACAGTTCACTTACTTGTATGCACATAGGTATTTGTGTGATAAACAAAGGTAAGAAAAATAAAAAATTATGAATAGATTGAAGAAATTACTTTAATTCATAATTTTGTGTTTATTTTTTTCATTTCGAAATAATGGTAATTTGTACAGCATAGATGCATTTAGGTTGACACTAAATCTGCCCACTTTCTCTCTGTGTATACAATTGGGCCACTTTGCCATCAATGGTAACTACCATGGTAACATTGCCCAAGAGCCAATCAAAATCCAGTATTCCATGAAAAGTTACTATATTAGCAAGTTTTATGCAACGGCACCCTGGACTTGAAACAGAATGCCATGAAAAAAAAAAGGACCTAATAAGATAAGAATACTTGCAATGTGTTAGATATCCTCAGAAACCTTATGTGTGTCTTCCTCTTTTCTTTGTTTTCATCTCTGCTCCATGCTCCATCCATCAGACTGTATTTGACTTGAAGCAGCTCATCATCAACACCCTCGGTCTCTATGGTAACCAGAGACCCAAGGAAGGATGCAGGCTAAGGATCAGTGATGATGCAATGGGGCTTCTAGCTCCTTGTAAGTAACTCTGGAATTTAACTCCCTAATCTCAGACAACCCCAAAATATAACATACCGTACAAATGAAATACATGAAGGAAGATTTCTTCATTCAATCGCTGGGATTTCCTTGATCTCCTTGTTCGAAGCAATGTATGATAGATTTATTTGTAAAGTCTCATGATAGTTCCAAAGTGCTTTGTTCCGGAAATGAGAATGAGAAATCACGCTTTACCACCAATTTTTTTCCAGGACTTTGATTATTTTATGATATATGATTCTTAAATACATGTAAATAAGGACCAGTGCCCTCATTTTTTAGCTTTATCTGTGTAATTACAGATAACCGCAAAAGCTTGAAATAGAGCATTGCTACTCAATGTTCATGATACAGTCATACCTGCTCTATTGACCATCTGTCTACTAAGACCACATGTTTTGTTTCCCTTGAAACAGTTTCTCATTGAAACATGTACTAAAGAATCCTGTCTACAAAGACCACTTTTTTGTGTTTCCCTTGGGCGGTTACTATAGACAGGTTTGACTGTACCTTCCTCAGCTACTTCCTTCTGTACCTTCATCTCTCCTTCCTTATCTCTTTGATATCAAGAGTGCAGGCCTACTCATGTTGTGTATATTTCTTTGTATTTTCCATTTTGTTTATACTTTATTTCTGTTGTGCATTCCACCTTTTTTAATATTATTGTATATATCGTATTATTCTAGTTGTAAACTGACCCTTTCAGCCTGTGCTGCTCGCTCAGTACTCATAGACCAATAAATGAATAATAAATGAGTAAATGACAGAATACAGAAAGTGACAATTCAGAGTGATCCCACCTACCTACGCTTTTAACATGATTATGATGATGGTATTGAAATTCACTCTTATCAACCACACAGTGCATGAAAACACGAGCCTTACCGAGTCTGGCATCAAGAAAGGCAAGACCATCGTCATAGAAACGGGACTCCCTCCAACATCCAATGAACTCACCATCAATTTCAGTCTTATGTCAGGCACAAAATCCTGGGATATGATGGTGGATAAATCTACTTCTATGTCAGTGGTGAGTTTATTGTTGGTTGCCATCGGCAGAGCATCAGATAAAGTGAAACATCCTTGATATGAGGTTGCTTGAAGTGAAAGCAAAAGAAAATCTAAGCAACCTATTTGAAACTTCTGCCAACATAGGTGAATAGCAGAAGTTAAGAAATGCTGAAAGCTAAGTTTTCAAAAATTGAATTTTAAATTTCAATTATTCTCCATTCATGTTTCTGTGTATTAATCAATAACTATTTTCCTGTTTGTACTAGCTAGATATATTTTGTGATATCTATTATCTTGTGGGTAGAATTTGATAAACTTGATTCTATATAAGAGGAAAGGAAAGACATAAAGACTTTTTTCATATATCCAAGCCCTTGGATTCAAGGTCTTATAGGCATTCTAATTGTTATTAGGTTAAGGTAACTTAAATTTGGTTTATTTGATATTCATCATGTCGGCAACTCGACTTGAGCTCTATTTACTCATACTTTTTTTGTTTGTTTTGTTTTTGTTTGTTTATGTCTTCACTCCACATGTCTTTCTTTCATGATTCAGTGCCTGACTAAGATGTTGAGCATAGCAGGAATGGAGGGAGCACCCTACCATCTCCGTAAGACCAACTGGTGTGGAGAAGCGGCTGATATCATTTGTGACATGGTAAGGGCAGTGTTTAGCACTTCACATACATGTACATGTAGCTGGTAGAGGATAACATCGGTTAAGCAGGGATGCCAACCAGTACGATTACATGTAAATCGTATTTAGTATGATAATAAGAGTGAAATATGATTATATGATATTACCTCTTAAAATATGATTTTTTTTAATCTAAATTTTTAAAAACCCATAAAAGCAGCGGAATTGCATAGAAAGAAGTACAGGTAAACCCCTGCAACCGAAACAAAAACTTTGCTTTACAATTTTCTCATTAAATTTGAATGAAAGAGCAAACATTTTACTTGACCGTACTTACCAGTAAAACTTTTTTCTGGGCCAGTGGTAGAGTCGAGTTTTCATGAAAATCCGATTTTTCTCTCCAAAAATGATTTTTTTTTTTTTTTTTTTTTTTTTAATTTTTTTTTTAGGATACTCAGTTTGATATTTTGTGTCAAGAGGTTGGCTTCTCTGGTTCAGAGCCCCACTGCACTACTTCAGTGTAGCTTCTTGCGCCCTCTATAAAGCCAACAATGCCTAAGCTGTACCTGTTGATCCCCCATGTTCCCCTTTTTCTTATGTTAATTGAGAGCTGATTTGATGAGATATCCACCTGCCAGTTACCTTGCAGGGAGGTGTAATCCCTCCTTGCCAAACCAGTGCAGAGGGGCTTTAAAGTATAAAAATGTAGCCTAATGTCTCCAAATATATGATTAGTAATTATGATACACATGCAGATGCTCAGTCATATAAGTCAAATCCATGGAGCTCCAGGTAAATTGGACAAAAATGTGAAGAGCAGTAAGCTTCCGTATACTTAAAGTGACTTGGTAACATTGTTGAAGGTTGATGAAAAAAAATTACCTAATTTTTGTATAGAATGTTACTTACTATATTCCTTCTACTGTACTAACCCTCTGACATGCAAAAAAACCTGAACAAATTATCAAACCACGAAGATATCTATGGTTTTCTTTGAAAAGGTTGATGTATGACACGCTCTAACAGTGATTAACAGTAAATTCTCCCAACCATTTTTGAATCTTCCCAACCGTTTTTCTATGAAAATAAGACATAAAACAGGCTATAAAAAATCTGTCAACTCTTAAATGTCTGGAATGGAATGTAAAGCCATTTTATTGCTTTGTGACGATTTCCATTCACCTAAAATGTAATTAAATTGTAATAATATAGTTAGGAGAATTAAGGAATCGATCAGATAAGTTTTTCCCTATTTGAATAATGGTCCCTTTTCACTCATATTTTCAGATTATCTTTAATTGTACATCTAGCATTGAAGTCACTACCTTGGCACCACTATCTCTATTCTTAACAATATTACCAAGTCCCTTTAACTCATTGCCTACTGGAACCAGGTGGTCCCTGTAGTAAGCCTATGGGAATTAGAGAATTCAGTTGCCAATGGGTTACACGAAACACCATGGTTACTGTGGCATATACATGTATGAACCACCCTGCACTTGTAAATGTAAATATTTCTTTAGTTTGAGCATTTTTCCGATGTTGTTTGTAAATGATAGGAGCAAAGTCTAATGCAGCTTCACATCCAAGATGGAGAGCTTCTGATGCTGGAAGAGGGTCGGGTACCACCCAGGGGGTTCCTCCTGCTCCCTGTCTGGCTCTATCCTTCGCCTCAAAGGACCAGTGGGGTGGAAGAAGAAGGTGGTGGTGGTGGGATGTCGTCCTGGATCCCTCACGTCCAGTTTTCAAGTGAGTCAGCTCTTGAATGTTGTGATCTTTTGTTCTCTTATGAACTCTCTTTAATTTAATTTTTTTCTCACTCTTTTTCTGTCTCTCCACTGCTCCTTCTCTCCCTTTATCTTACTGTCTCCATCTCTTTTTCTGATACCCTTTCTCTCTCTCTCTCCCCCTCTCTCTCTTTCTCTCTTTCATTTTTTCCCCTCTCTCTTTCCCTATCTCTCTTTCTGTCTTTCCCTCTTTCCCTCTTTCCCCTTCTCTCTCTCCCTATCTCTCTTTATCTCTTTCCCTCTTTCCCACTCTCTCTCCTCTCTCTCTCTCTCTCCATCTCTCCTCTCTCCTTATCTACACTCATCTTTACAGTACCTCAGTTAAATAAAGACCAGTTATGGGCATGCGATTACATTGTGAAAGAAACGTTGTGGAATCGTTCAGAAAAGGTTGATCATCTAGCATATTAGTGTGTACGGCAAGGTTCTGGAATCATCAAAATGATTAGAAATTTGGCCCAGTCTTGGTAAAGTTATAAGCACTTTACACAGAAAGATGTATATGGGACTACACAACATGTGCGCGACATGTGTGCGATATAAATCAGGTCCAAATAGATATATAAATTTACCAAATATGTCTATTAGTAGGCGGTTTCTCGGCAAAATTTGAATCATCACGTATTAGTCAAAACACATTCTTTAACATGATTGGTGATAAGAGCTTCCATTTCATTTTTTGAGAGGGGGACGTTTCCAAAACTGGTCTTTACCTTTAACAGCTCAATCATTCGTACCTTCCTTTTTTAACAAGTTTGATACTTTTTTTTTTGTGGAAACATTGATTTTTCCCTGTTTATGTTTCTTGAGAATGTGACATATGAAAGCTTGCATCTAAAAGCATTCAACAAGGGGCCTAATTCAACTAGTCCACCCATCATTCTTGAGTTACAAAAAAAAACAAAACAATGAAATTTACAAGGGGTATGAATAATTCAATTGTTACCTGTATATAATTAAGATACCAATACAAATGAAGTATAAGAATACACTCGATGGTGGCCTGTACTTATAGCGAAGAAGAACAAGTATTTAATGTAGTATGAAATTATTGAATAGCATAAACTACTGAGGTGGTACATCCCCCCGAAACATACAAACATTCTTACCAAGGATATCATAAGATATTGTGTTGCGTCTGATGTATGTTAAACTTCACTTTCTCCATTGACACATTAATTTAACGCATTCTTTGAAGATTAAGTGCTTTCACATTGACAATATCTTATTTCTTGCAGACATCCTAAATAGCCTAAGCAGTGCAAACAGCCCCAACCATGACATCCAGCAGTCACTAGAGACACCATCCAACCAGCATGAGCTCCTGGGCGAGATTGAGATATCCCACAATGCAACAATCGGTGACCTCAAGAGTCAAGTCATGACCCTTCCAGCCATGAGCCAGGTTGTTGTGCCGACAGTAGACTTTCTTCGTCTTCGTCTGTTGGAGGATGGGAGGCAGGGCAGAGTATTGAGAGATAACAACCAAAGCCTCAAGTAATTCATTCTTTCATTTGAATTTTTCCAAGACAGGGATATATTTTTAACATCTGTTCGAAAAAGCCTTTGGTTCCTCAAATTCGCAACAAGGATATTTTGCATTTATTTATTCCTTATTTGTTTAATATTATTATTATTGTTATGATTACATTTTTTAATTAAAAAAAGAAAATGTATTATTATTACTTTTTTTTTGGGGGGGGGGGGTGTGAATTCTTCAAATGAGTTGTCATTCATACATGTATGCATTTACGTCTTGAAATTCCTAATTGAACACTGTACATGAAAGTATCATTCCTAAATCTTTCTTAGAGGATATATTAATGCCTTCTCTTGACTGCGTGATCAAATGTATTTTACCANTGTGTACTGTAAATTCCATAAATTGCCATTTTCTCAGAAAAATAATAATTATTTTACCTGTGCATTCAATGTATTATCAGACACATGCTTTTATACACGCCTCTATGAAATAGATCCATTCCTTCATCAAGAACCATGAAAAGGGGGCAATTTATGGAAAATACAGTACACAATGTATTATAGGAGAGCAGCTCGCATGTGACGTCACAAAATTAAAACTTTAAAAATTCATAACTTTTGTATCCTTTGTCAGGTTTTCGTCAAACCTTCACTGATATGTTTCTCTCACTGTTCTGCTTTTATTAAAAACAACTTAAGTTCAGGGTGGACTTTCCCTTTAAGTCATGTATGTATATTACACGGCCAATGAACTGATTAGATTTTGGGGTCACAAGGTCAAAGGTCACAGGGCTCATTATGTATTCGAAAATAGCTTGTGATTGCGTTATCTCAAGAACCACTTAATGGATTACAGCCAAACTCAGGTCATGTATGTATCTTGCAGAGCCAATGAACTGATTAGACTTTGGGATCACCAGGTCGAAAGTCAAAGGTCACATGGCTCATTATGCATGCCTATAAATAGCTTGTGCATGCATTATCATTAAAACCGACAGATGGATTATAATCAACACTTGAATTTTAAAAATTGTTTCTGTTTTGGTTTGTAAAATTGCTCTATGGCGGAGGCATCATTTTCGACTGCGTGCAGTTGAATTTCATCTAGTTTAAGTATGTGGAAACATTGATTTTTCCCTGTTTATTTTTCTTGAGAATGTGACATACAATGTATGAAAGCCTGCATCTCAAAGCATTCAACAAGGGCCCTAATTCAACAAGTCCACCTATCATTCTTGAGTTACAAAAAAAATCCCATCAAATTTACAAGGAGTATGAATAATTCAATTGTCAACTGTATATAATTAAGATACCAATACAAATGAAGTACGAGAATGCACTCGATGGTGGCCTGTACTTATAGCGAAGAAGAAGAAGTATTCAATGTAGTATGAAATTATTGATTGGCATAAACTACTGAGGTGGTACTGTACGTGTACATCCCCCAAAAACATACAAACATTCTTACCAAGGATATCATTAGATATTGTGTTGCGTCTGATGTACAGTATGTCAAACTTCGCTTTCTCCGTTGACACATAAATTCAATGCATACAATGAAGATTGAGTGCTTTCACATTGACAATATCTTATTTCTTGCAGACATCCTAAATAGCCTAAGCAGTGCAAACAGCCCCAACCATGACATCCAGCAGTCACTAGAGACACCCTCCAACCAGCATGAGCTCCTGGGCGAGATTGAGATATCCCACAATGCAACAATCGGTGACCTCAAGAGTCAGGTCATGACCCTTCCAGCCATGAGCCAGGTCGTTGTGCCGACAGTAGACTTTCTTCGTCTTCGTCTGTTGGAGGATGGGAGGCAGGGCAGAGTATTGAGAGATAACAACCAAAGCCTCAAGTAATTCATTCTTTCATTTGAATTTTTCCAAGACAGGGATATATTTTTAACATCTGTTCGAAAAAGCCTTTGGTTCCTCAAATTCGCAACAAGGATATTTTGCATTTATTTATTCCTTATTTGTTTAATATTATTATTATTGTTATGATTACATTTTTTAATTAAAAAAAGAAAATGTATTATTATTACTTTTTTTTTGGGGGGGGGGGGCTGTGAATTCTTCAAATGAGTTGTCATTCATACATGTATGCATTTACGTCTTGAAATTCCTAATTGAACACTGTACATGAAAGTATCATTCCTAAATCTTTCTTAGAGGATATATTAATGCCTTCTCTTGACTGCGTGATCAAATGTATTTTACCAATTTTAAGATTTGTGTACTTCACATATGAAAGTGTTTTGTTTATCATAACACGTGTATCTGCCAGCAAGAAATGGAAGAACAATGTCCATGTGCATGATATATGTACATTGCTGAGGTTCTATTTCACTATATTACTCTTTTTTTTCTCGAACTTTTCATTTCTCAGGTTTGCCAAAATGAACATCTCTCAAATAACTGTCCAGATTCTACCAGAAGAAGAGCAACTCAGGTATGACTAAAAAAATTAATTTATTGGACTTTTTATAATAATAATGATACGCCAGGTTTATGAAGCGCTTCATCCATTGACATTGTCTATGAGCAATGTATTCACATTTTCCACTCCCTGGGGAGCTTTCCAGCAAGGACCTGTTTTACAGATGCTCGCAATTCTGAGTAAGCTATAGTGACTTTCGAACCCTTGGATTGAGACTCAAGCAAATGAACCACTATATCATTGATAAGTGCTGTCATACAAGCTGTCTTACAGAGCGTTGATAGGTCAGATTGCTTTTTTATGAGATATAATTTGGACATTTACACAATGTATTCCTTAAACTGAATATCACTATAACATACTGACCCCAACTACAATTGTAGTTGTGTGTGTAATTTATCTTTGTACAAACGTGTATCAATCAGATGTAATAATTTCTGTCTGGGGACCGACCTTTAACATCACCATCCTAAAGACGTGACTCAGTTTCGAATGGTTCCGCCCGATTGAATGACGAAGGCAGAGAACTGACTCATAACAGAAGCTCTCGTTAAACCTATACCCTACCACTATAACACAGGAACCAATGTAAATCAGGTGGGGTATCACAACCCCACTTTCGTTTCTCTCGTTAAAAATTGGACAGAGCCACTATACCCCACTACTATAATACAGGAACCAATGTAAATCAGGTGGGGTATCACGATCCCACTTTCGTTTCGTTTAAACTGGGACATTGCCTTGCAGGTCTGCTTAGAGATTATGATATTGGATTGCAGCTGTACTCTTTATCATCTTACGTAATAGTGTGAACAAACTCTTACTGGGGCTCTGCCTGAAAGGAAATGAGAAGTAGGAAATATACATTTTACTTGTTTTAAGTTAATTTCATGTCCTAAAGTCACTTATAATTTAGATGAAGACCATAATGAAAGTTTGAACGAAGCAAAATGACCCTGAATTGGCGATATAATAACAATTTTAACTGTGAATAATAGCACTCTTTCTCCCTTCTTCTCTGCCTCTATTTTGCTTATCTCTCCCTCTCCCTCTCTATCACTCCGTCAAGGTCTCTGCAGGGGGTAGGGGTGGGGGGGGGGATTACATAGAGTCCCAAAGCTGTGATGTCATAAAAATCTTAATTTAGAATTTCTTAATTTTTCTTTATTCTTTATTAGCTCTGGCTGGTAATTGTTAGGAGCCAGAGAGAATAACTATGAGTTCCTATAGAAAATATATTTATTCAGATGGTCATATCTTAGCCACTACTTAACATATTCAATTGGTTTTCGACATTTGGACATTATTTTTCGATGCTCTTTCAGAAAATGAAGAAAAAATGAAGAAATGCTAAAAATAGATTTTTGATGAGTCACACTTCACCATTCTATTGTATAGCGCTAGTGTTTACTTTAGTTGTTCTCTTTTCTTCCCAACACTGCTTTCCTGTCCAGACCATCAGAGTTCGTTCTGACCTTCCAGAAGAGGATACCTGATACCAGACTCTACGGACCCGCTGAGGACCTCATCTGGGATGCTGGGAAGTCTGCTGCCCCCAGTAGTCTACGGCAAGCCATTGCCGATCGCTTGTTGATTCCAGTGGAAAGAGTGGCTCTTGCGAAGCACTTTATCAAGAAAGCTGAATGGATCATAGTCCCGCAAGAAAAGAAGGTAACCATTATTTACATGTACCTCTGCGTTTGCAATTTTCCCCACCAAACATCAGCAATTTTGCTTAAAGGTAAAGACCAGTATTGGAAATGTCCTAATTTCAAAAAATGAAATGAAAGCTCTCATTACCAATCATGTGAAAGAATATGTTTTGACTCATACATGATGATAACAAATTTGTCGGGAAATCGCCTACTAATTGATATATTTGGTAAATTATTACCGGTATATCTATTTGACTGTGAAAGATAGTCCCATATACATCTTTCTGTGTATGGTGCTTGTAACTTTACGAAGAATGGGCCAAATTTCTTATCATTTTGATGATTCCAGAACCTTGCAGATGCTAGATGCTAGATGATCTACCTTTTCTGATCGATTCCACAACCTTTCTTTCACAATGCAATCGCATGACCCCAACTGGTCTTTACCTTTAAACTGAGAGGGATGTTCTTTGTCCTAATAAAGTAGAACCTTATCATAAAGGGCTCTGACATAACAAGATATCTGTTGTAACAAGGCGATTTTTGTTGGTCCTAGCTTTTTATATTTTTTTGTTTTTTTTAATTCTTTTTACCCTGATATAAAAAGGTAATTTCCACGGTCCCAAGGGCATCATTATGACAAGGTGCCACTGTATGTTTATACACAATTTAACTGCTTTTATAACCATGTCAAAAAGTTTGATGGTGCATTTTCTTTTGGCCTTACCGGTAGTTTTTTCTTCTTTCTTTTTTTTTTTCATCTTATGTAAAACTTGAATGAAAATATGATAAATTAATCAGTTTGACCAGGTTATTGGAGCCTGCCTAGGAAATGTACCATTTTACACATACATATGTTGCTGGTTTGGAATACATTTGCAATAACTTGACAAAGGCTTAAAGCCAAAAATGTGTATATATTTTGTTTCTCCTACTATTGTTTTATTATTTCTTTTTCACTTTTCTATTCTTATAGGTGTCTGAGACTGGGAAAGGGAGAGGAGGAGGTGGAGGAGGGAAGAAGAAGGGCAAAGGTCAAACTCACAAAGCAATCAACTTGAAGCATGCTCCATATCTTCTACGAGATGGAGATGTGTTTGGTGTCGTGGTAAGTTTCATGTTCGCAAAGTCCCGTCTCTTCTTTTCCAGCTATAATAAATTGGGCAGTTGGATCTGTGTTGGCAATGTCCTGGCCAAAATGGGTAACATCTGGACATCTTCTCATCTGCAATTTTTAGTTGGCCTTGTAGAAATGCAGATAGGGATACCAGAGCCAACGATATCTACAAAAGAGATGGGGGCATCAGTTGTTGGTTTGTGGTAAAAATAAAATTTGGTTATGGTACTATTAAACATTTGACAATGCATCTGGAAAAGGAAAACAGTTCAGAAGATCATGATGCAAATTGAGATTATGTGGATAGCAATGTTGATAAAATTAGACAATACCTTTTATTATTACTACTGGTTTGATGATATTGAATTTGTTTTTTTTCAAAATGAACGTTGATTTTCCCTGTAATTTTTTGTCACTGTGTTCTCAACGCAGCTGTCAAGCAATTCAAACTACTCTCAAATCTAATAGTATATTTAACAAATTGTTTAATTTTTCATATTCTGTAATGTAGGACTTAAAAGATGACCCTTTTAGGAAGGATGACTTCACAACCATCGAAGATGATAGAGAGAAGGAGAGAAAGCAGGAGGTAGAGGAGGAGAAGAGAAGAAACAGACGTGATAGAAGAAATGCAGTTTCCCTTGGTGGGGGAGAATCCAAGGAGAAAACAAAGAAAAGACAAGAGGTTGGACTGATGATCAAGGTTGATAACTTCAGGTGACAGCAGATGCCATAGGCTCAGAACATCAATGCAATCAGTAGGAAAGAGTTATAATGAGGAAACGGTATGAAATATTTGTGAGAACAGAGCTACATGTATGAGATGCTATCCAGAGGTTGTGACAGTTTTCTTTTGCCATCTAAGTCCTGTATAATTATGTTTTTATATGTTAGCCCAGACGGACAGTCAGACAAACCAGCCGACCATCCATGCCAACTTCCCAATGACTCAAGCCGANGAAAGGCCCTTGCCTCCCCTCAGCTAACTTAAAAGAGAAGGAAGGGAAGGGTAAGAACAACAAAAAAAAAGGAATAAGAACGGTAGCGGAGATCAATTGTGATTTTTCCCGCCAACAAGGTGTGGATTTGGGGAGCAGAATGGCCCTTGCTTCCCCCCTCCCTCCACAGCAAAAGAGAGAGAGAGAGAGAAGAAGGACAAATTAACAGTCAGGCAAGAAATATGCTTATTTAGAGGCTAACATGTCGGGGCCCGCGGAACGGCGGGGCTCGGAGGGCTTTTGGAAAAGGTATATTAAAGAGAAATAGAGAGAAAGAAGAAAAAAATAGTGACCTACCAGTGTCACAAAAAAATGAGGTATCATAATGTGCTCATCTGACCGTAATTAAAACGCCTTAAACCCCTGAGCTTCCGGGGGCTCCATTCCCTTGACCCCACCAGGGGCCCTAAGGCTTGCACCTGAATGCTTATCTCACCGGTATAAAAAGCTTCAAATTAGTGCTGTAAGTCAGGCGCCATGTTCGGGTTCTGTTTGATTCAGCTCCATTCAGAAGTGCCATGTTCGGCGAATTTCCGTTCTGTTCGGCTACAGCACTACCTCAAATCCCTGAGTGTCATGGGGCTCAGCCCCCTGGACCCTACTCTAATTAGTGACCTGCCATTGTGATTAATAAGGTATCAAAATATACTCATCTGACCTTAATAAATGCCCATATACCCCTGAGCTTCCAGGGGCTCCGCCCCTTGACCCCCACCGGGGCTTTGCCCTAGACCCCACGCCAATTTATACTAGCTACGCTCTACCTGATTATAAATATTTTAGCCTCCCCCNCTTGGAAAATCCTGGATCCGTCTTTTGATTTCATGACTCGTGCTCCAGTGACGACCGTGTCAGTATTATTTCTATCTGAAGGTATATATTTTCACATTTATGTTGTTGGTGTTCAGCAGACTACTGTCAATTTTTATTGTAATTAAAGGGCAACTCAACCTTTGTAATAAATTCATTTTTATGAAAGCAGAAAAACAAGATGAACAGAATGACAAAGTTTGAAATAGATTGTACCAATAAAAGGGAAGTTCTGAATGTTTGAAATATGAGATAACAAAGTTTTTGCAAATCTCAAATTGGCAGTTTGGTCAGTGGACAACTTTCCAGTTTGTCGTGTACAAAAATATCATTAATTTCTATTTTTCTCCTAAGTGCCTTCTCCTTTTGGGCACTCCTCAAACTAAAAATATATTATCATGGATAGCCTGGTATTATAGGTCTTCTAAAAAAAATAGACCCTCCAGAGTCAAACAATTTTGAAAAATTGAAAAAGTTGTCTGCCAATACATCACAGAAACATTACTGATTCAGCCAATTTGTAGAGCCCATACAGTATGTTAAGTGATTCAGCTTTATACATGTATATCAAGTTTGTAAATTTCTCTCTTTTTGGTCTGTTTTAATTCAAACTTGCACAAGTCTACTTTGATTTGTTTGTTTTTCTCTAGGCAATAGAAAAAGATATTGAAAGTAACCTTTTATTGATTTTGTTTCAAATGGTTTTGTGAATTTTTGATCATGTTCAGTTTCAAATTTTCAACATTTCATCTGCAATGTTTTCTTTCCAAAGATAAATATCATGTGCAAATATAGTCCTCTGTTATTTTTCAAGGTGTATTACTGGCATACATGTACACTATAATTAATGTTTGTTGAAAATTATGTTGAGATACATTATTGGCACCCTGGTTTGATATGTTATTTTGTAATGAATGCAAAGCATTCAGTTATGCACTTTATTGATTGTTAAGCATCATTTGTGCCTGGGAGGGGAAAAGCAAATTTGATCACTATAATCTCCAGGGCAGCATTTCAGGAAACCATTTAAAGTCCAGGTTCACTGACATCCCATTGAAATGAGTGTAATGTAATGAACACATGTTAATAATGGGATCTTGGACCTTAATCAATGAACTTGTACCAAGGACGGTTTTGTGGAATGCAGTTTGCTGCACAGGTCCTCCTCTAATAAAGAGTTGCGATTGATTTTAATTAATCACAACTCTATAATACAGGGTCCTGGTCTCCCATCACTGTAATTGGAGGATTACATCATCATTTTGGGCAGCAGTGGATAAGAAATTACAATGCAGGGAGCCTAATGTAATTGGACTCTTTTAAGGAGCTACACAAAGAAAATTCACTAACAACTCATAATTAGAACAAATTACATATGGATGGAAAGATTTTCTCTTGAAAAACACGAACAATTTGCTGAGAAATCATATAGATATCATGGATAGGCGTAAAATGCAATTTTTCAAGACCCTCCTTATAGACCCGCGAACGCCCCTGAACGTAAGTCAAACACAAAAGAGTAGCGAGCTCAGAATTGTGATGTCACACACTGGACGAGCAGCTCAGTGCCATGTAGCAGTATGCAGCTAGCCAGCCGTGTCCTGTATGTGACGTCACAATTATTGATTGAATGGTGGTTGTTATTTTTTTTAACAACCACCTTTGTGATGCTCTACAAAGGAACGCTGAAGGCAGAAAATCTGGATCTCAAAACTAACATTTTTGAGATTTGATTACTGCGGGGCCCAAACATATTTTTAAGAGAAGAGTTGTTGTATTTGATCGGCGAGGCTTCCCCTTTGCAATGATACAAGTTTTGTATCAATTCAAAACACTTTCGATTTCTTCGTGTGGCTACTTTGCATTATCACTCATGGCTAAAAAACTTATTTCTTTTTTTTTTCTTTTTTTTTTTAACTCTGGAAATGCTTTATTTTTATGCATATATAGAATCATTTATGAAGGGAATACAGTAGCCTACTTGGAAATGAATTTTGTTTTTCCTATTGTCTTTTTCTTTTTCTTTGTTCAAATTAGGCATGATTATGACAGTGATACATGTACATCAATGTTTGGTGGTGGTAATGAGGATGATGACAGCAGTGATGATGATGGTCATGATGTTGTTGATGGCAGTGACAGAGCTGCCAACCATTCCGTTTTTGCCGTAATTTCTTCATTTTTTCCTCTCAATTACGATATTACGTTTGTTTTTTAATATGAATTTTTTTTTTTTTACCATCATGATTCCTTGTTTTGGTCGCACAAGGTTGGCAGCTCTGCAGTGAGGATGATGGTCATGATGATGATGATGATAGCAGCTGGATGACCATGATATTTGAAGGAGATCGATGTGGAGTATTTTTAAATTACGATCAATTATTGATCATAATCATATGGGTATAGATGTATTTTGATTTGTGTAGAGCGGTTTGGCTCAGTCTAAATGCACGGTAGACCAGTATGCAGCTTTATAAAGGTCATTGAGTTAGATAATTTCTTTCTTTATTCTTAACACTGGTTGTTAAATGCTAACAACTGTTAATCACTGATTTTTTGATTTTTTTTTTTTT
>BEXV01001254.1:90109-102813 GCA_003118195.1 Hemicentrotus pulcherrimus
CCCTTTTCAGCAAAATTCTGGTGTGTAAAGTCAATACGGCTCGACCTTTTTCTTTTGTTACGAGCCGGAGAGTCTTGGAACACGCATGCAGTCATTTTGAAACCTGAGTTGGGGGGCCGGGGCTCACCCCCCTCAAACATCTTTGCTCATTATGCCACTGCTGGTCACCATTACAAACCAATATCAGGCTCGCACGATTTCACATTTGGGCCCCCACTAATGAGATTTCATGCAAACGATTTTCTCGCAATGTAATTTATTTCAAGTTAAAATAAATGACATCGCAAGAAAATTGGAGGGCTTACCCTAAAGGAATAACTACCCAGGTCGAAACTTGTCCATAATCATTGTGACTTACCGGTTAGACCAGAATCTAGCCGATATAATTTTGATCTTCACCACACTGTACTAATGCAAATATTCAAATGCTGCACTAGACTGTCTGGGCTAAGTTTTAAAAAGTGGCCTCCTGCACACCAGCAGCACTAGTTGTCAATGCTAATTTGGTCCAACTTAATTTTGAAAGAGACCATATAAGATTCTAGACATGAATTTAGATAAATCTCTTCTGAGATGGTGACGGGGGGATATTTCCAATGTAAAAAAGAATGTTTTACGACATGTTGAACTAAATTATCATTACTTAAATTAACTTAGACCTAATTGCAAGGTTTCGGGATCACCATTTATCTTGTTGTTGAATGTTGGACAAGCACCAGCACTCTTTGGTATCTATTGTTTTTAAGTTGTTTTTTTTAGAACTTTCAAATACATCATTAATTTGATTATAGAACAACATTAATTTGACTATATCAGCATTTTTTCCTTTGTCTCTCAGGTGAGTTTCTGTCAGCCGAAAAGCTAGCAGCTGAAGATGACGGCTCAGATTGCTTGGTCTAGGCAGGCAGTGCTGGGACTCTACAGGAGATTGTTAAGAGAAGGCACCAATCTGCGGTACACAGATCAGGATTACTACAAGAGGTGCATTCAAAAAGAATTCCGTGCTCATATAGCAGAGAAGGATCAACCTGAACAACAGAGGCAGCTGGATGTAAGTCAATTGTTGGAAATAAAGATGGAATATTCAATGGAGCAGTAAGTTGCAGATTAATAAAAGGACTGGGTACTTTGAGATGAATTATCCATAATTCAAGATTTTCATATTTAAAAGACGTTTTTTTGTAATGCATTGCCTACAGGAACCAAGTGGTATCTAAATTCAGTATACAGCATTGAGAGAAATCAGAAGTCAACAGGTTAGCTGGGTCTGTAGGTTTATTTAAATAGATTTCTAACAATCAGTCTTCATACGGTACAAGTCATTCTGTCTCTATAAGCCGCAGTAGCTACAGTGGTCATTAGATATTCAGACTTTGATTACATTTTAATCTTGCTTGTCCTTTATTTGTATTGTTCCATCTGTTCACCATGCATATTAATAGGGATGTTTAGTTTGTCTCAAGTAGATGGTTAAAGAAACGAATACATAAGGCCCAGCCAAAGACTCTCAAAGTAAAATATTCATATTTCAAACTTGAGTATTGAATTGAATACCGGCCCTTTGGATTATCTTTGGGAATGAGTTACTGCTCGTTGAAAGTTAAACAAATGAAGTTGTGCTACTTGAACAAAATAAGTTTGACTGATATCATTTAAAGGGCAATCCAACCCTTCTAATAAGTTCATTTGAATGGAAGCAGAAACATCAGAGAAACAGAATAGCGAAAGTTTGAAATAAATCGGACCACTATTAAGAACGTTATGAGTGTTTAAAATTTGAGATCACTATAGCTATGAGAATCTCAAATAGGCAATTTTGTCAGTGGATTGTGACGTAGTGACGGATTACTCTCCCGTTTGTCGTGTAGAAAAATATCACTTATTTCTGTTTTTCTCCCAAGTGCCCTCACCCTCGGGGCACTACTCAAAATATATCATGGAGAGTACATTATTACAGGTCCTCTAAAAAGAAAAGACCATCCCGAGTTATACATTTATGAAAAGTTGAAATTTTAGTCCTTTTGTGTATTCGAGCAAATGGGAAAGTTGACCGCCACTACATCACATAGACATTATCAAGTCAGCCAATTTGAAGGGCCCATCAGGAAATAATTTTCCTGGTATCGCATCACAATTTGCTATGCATTTTTGCATGACTGCTACCGGTATACATGATATCTTTTGTGTAGCAGTTTTCTTCCATAGAAATGTACATAATTTCGTTTGAAATATTTGTCCATCAGTTGAAATTGCTAATCAAAAAATTTGAGGAAAATTATTCCCTGCCCATACCTATAGTGATTGCAACTTTCAAAAATGTGTAACTTTCTATTTTTCTGTCCGATTTCATTCAAACTTTCATCAGTATGCTTCTTTGATTTTTCTGCTTTATTCCAGACAAGTTTGTTATCGAGCTTGGATTTCCCTTTAATGTTTTATGGTTGTTTGTCTAAATCTACTTTTAGCGAGGGTTCTACTTTCTTTACAAGAAGCTTGGAGGTCTGGTGTGACAGCATTAACAGCATACTGATTTCAGTACAGGTAATACATTTTATACAGAAAATATATTACCAATGGACTCTACTAATCAGTCAAACCTCTTAGATTAATTCTGCCTGAAGTTGAAATTTAAAATGCATGAGTCTGTTCTAAATTTTTCGAAGATAAATCTGGAAAAGTTTGAGATTTTATGAAGCTGGTTTAATTTTTCAGTGTATGAACATTTCATACTTCTCAAACTTTCATATGTGTAAAACATAATATGTTCAGTAACTTAACATTTCCAAATGATGTATCATTTCCCAAACTTGGCTTTTATGAATTTATGGATCCAAGCAGTTTATAGATTTATACTATGTGTTGTGAGTTATATACTGTTCTCTCTGCTCTTTTAAAAATTTTATTACAGATACCTTTTCAGGGAAGAAGTGTGACCAACAGCCTATCATCATGGATGGTAAAACAAGTGATTCATTAATCAAAAGCATGTATTCTGATGGCACATTTAGGGAACCAAGTGACATTTTGAAGATTCTGAAAGAATTCACACAAAGTGCAAGGGAGAGCTCATTCAGGGAAACCTTGACTCTACACAACATTCGGTTCTTGACCGATTACTTCCAGCAGTGTGTAAAGGCTCTAACGAGTCAGCAAGTCCTCAATGTTGAATGTTGCACAGAATGCCTGAGGTGTCTTCGGAATGCCTGAGCCCAGTGTTTGAAAAACCAGGAGGCAGTGCTGACATCATCAGCAAACCCAGCTGCACGGCAGCTTCTGAGGGATCTTCTAGAAACAGTTCCATTAGAAGAGCGGTATCTTGTGTTGTTGAGGTGCTGCATTCAATTCCTGACTAATCTAGCCAGCGGTAATGAGGATGGTCAGAGGGCAGTATGGAAGGACATCATCCATGACTTGATCCATCCTCTTTTGTGTGTTCCTGATGGAAAGCTAACCCAGTACTGCTGCATGCTTCTGCAAACTGTCCTGCAGTGCTCGGATAACATTACAAGTTTTGCAGAGACTGTAGATGCTTCGGAAAGCATGGAGGCTGTATTGGCTGCCTGTTCAGAGGAAAGTGAACATGACTTCTGTCTCCAGCTTGTAAAGTTAATGCTACAGTCCTCTGTCATCACCTCTTCCTTATTTGACAAGCTTAGCATCTCTTCACAGATTCTCTTACTCAACATAGCTGGTGCCTGCGTTTCCTCCGAGTCACGACAGCAGCATACAGAGGCGGATAATACCATATCTGATTCAACACTGGCGTGCTTTGCCCAGAAGTTCAAAAGCATTGCTCACTGCATCCTAGCTCTTGCAATGAAAGATCGTGATGAAGAGGACCAGAATCCTCATCTTGTGATGTCTCTTTTAGATCTTCTCTGTGCAGCGTCTGCTGAAACGGACCTTCAGCCATGCCTACAGGAAATGGACTTTGTCCTGGAAACCAGTCTGGGGCTGCTGGATATGGTGGAACAGGTGGGACGTAGTAGCGACAACGCCTTCAGCGTCAGACAAGACACCGCTGGAACTGGAGATGACGCTTCTATAGCTGCAGAGCCAGGATATGGCTTCAAGAGAAACCTGGTGCAGCTCATTGGGAACATGTGCTTCCGCCACAGAGGAAATCAGGATAGGGTTCGAGAACTGAAGGGAATTCCTACCATACTCCAGCAGTGTAACATCGACAGCAAGAATGCCTTCATCAACCAATGGGCCATACTGGCCATCCGTAATCTTTGTGAGAACAATCCTGAGAACCAGGCCTTTCTACTTTCTCTCAAGAGCCAAGGTGTAGCAGACAATGAAGCCTTGGCTAGGTTAGGATATGAAGCAGCCTTGAGGGAGGACGGGCAAATATATTTGAAAAATTTGAAAAAGTAAACACTGAATTGCAGTCCATCAGGGCAGCTTTTCACGGAAACTGTCCTATGTTCAAAGTTAGCCGACAAATCATTAAAACGGGCGTATTGAATTTAACAATTTTTCAATCGGATGTTTAGGGTTTCATGTAATGATGCCTTGGATGTACTGGGGCATGTTTCTATAAATACAGTCCATTCTCCCACAGGTAATGTCTCAACAGATCATTTTCATTTTGGTTTGTTTAACATTGCTCTCTGTGTGTCCATCTTTAACCCTTACTGCACTGGGCTGTGTAGAGGCTCTCCTGATATATTGGCCGAGAAGGAGGTGGGACTCAGAGGCCCGTCTGATCTTTGCCACATCGTGACCAATCACAAAATTCATATAAATGAAAAATATATGCGTAATATTCTCTTCTATTGATAATCAAAGAAAAGCTCTTGGACATCACATTCTCGTGCAAAAGTTCCATATTAACCATACAAACATCTAAACAACGACACCATGATTCGTATTCGTATTTTACAAATTTGTCATATAATGTAATGTTTTTTAAATCCTTTTGGGGGTTTTGTTTTTAGTTTGGCTCTGTAATGGGTTTTTTCAAAATCAATATGTAGAGAAAAGAGTTTATAGTCGAAGTTTGAAAAGAAATAAGATAATTTACATACCAGATGCAGCATGTAGGAAATATATATTCCCATTGCTGATGCACTCAAAAGACAGCATTTCTCCATTTTAGGGCTGACAATTACACCACAAAAGATCATGTGATTGTGGCAGGTGACATTTTAAAGGTAAAAACCAGTATTGGAAATGCCCCAATTTCAAAAAATAAAATGAAAGCTCTCATTACCAATCATGTGAAAGAATATGTTTTGACTAATACATGATAAAAATGTTGCCGGGAAACCGCCGTCTAATTAATGTATTTGGTAAATTAGTTTATCTATTGTTATGTGAAAGATAATAAAAAAAAGTGTCACGCACATGTGCGTAGTCCCATATACATCTATCTGTGCACAGTGCTTGTAACTTTACGAAGACTGGGCCAAATTTGTTAATACTTTGATGATTCCAGAACCTTGCAGTACACACCAATACTTATATGCTAGATGGTCAACCTTTTCTGATTGATTCCATAATGTTTCTTTCACAATGCAATCGCATGACCACAACTGATCTTTACCTTTATTTAAAAAAATGCCCAAGATTTGATACTGTAAGTCAGAAAGTGGTATGGAATGAAATATGAAATTACAGAAGTCAATTGCAATCTACTGTGTTAGAGAATGATGGTCAGAGAGAAATAAATTTCAGATTGAAATGTATGTATGGCTGTATGTGCACTTATCATATGTTGGGAAGCAATTAGGAAACGAGGATGGAAAATGGAGAAAACGAGTTGGAGTGAGAGAGAGAGAGGTTATTTTTTTTTTTTTGGGGGGGNTGTAATTAGAGAGAGAGAGAGAGCAAGACAGACAGGCAGATTTACAAAGAGAGACTGAGCAAAAAGGAAATTTTAAATTATGAACTTCTTGTTGATAACTTGATATTCATAAATTTGAGGATTAATTAAGAGAGAGGGGAGACAGACATGCAGATGGCAAATTGGGAATGCGAAATACAGAAATAGAAAGGAATAGAATGGAAGAGGGGAGAGATATGAATACACTTTGATTTGTAGAGGGATAAAGAGAAAAAAATTTGAGATGCAGAAATAATATTTTTGGTGATGGAAGAAAAGGAATGGAGAAGGGAAAATGGATAATTTCAGATTTTCTGAAATTTTTGGCAATATTGATATACATGGCCTTCTTATATCTTACTCTTACCTCTATGTTGCTCTCTAGGTTCTCCTTTGCTCACTTCCCCTCTAACCTTTTTAGCTTTCTTATGATGTCTTAAAGGGATTGTTTAACAATGTTAAATCTGAGATGCACGGCCCTACATGTTATCAGTGAATGTAATATGGTGTTATATTGAAGCCCTAAAAAAATTGTGCTTCAAAATGATCAAGAAGTGCCTCAAAAAAGTAAAAACCGGTTTTACCATACTCATTTTTCCCTAATGGACTGTAGTGTTATGAAAACCGTTTGGCAAACGCAAAATTTGATTTCGATTTTCAATCATAAATAACTTGATAATCAGACAGGCGATCGGCTTGTAAAAGTCATGGGGTTCCAGATCGACCAAAAGGTTTAGAATTATCATTGCAGCATGGGCTTAATCAAGGATCTAAGACAAAGTTACCGGATCCCTTTAATCAACCTCAGCCTAATCTCCCTCTCTCTCTCCCTCTCTCTCTCTCTCTCTCTCTCTTTCTATCTATGTATGTCTGTCTCTCTTTGTCTTTCTCCCTCTCTCTGTCTCTCTCTCTCTCTATCTCTCTCCTACTATTCAAAATTTCCCAAAAAGTTATTCATATTATCATTAAACAGTTGCCATCAATTAAGTTTTGTAATAAACAAATTCATATTTTATCAAAACACAAATAATTTCTTAATTTTAAATTACATTTTTGATATGTATACAATCTGTACAAGAGGAAATATCATGGTGTGGTTCATTTAAAAAAAAAAAATTTAAATCTAAGGATTGAGGGTTAAAATCCCTGTTTGGCACTAATGACCTTTCGCAAGAAAAAAATAATTAAATTATTAGTTCTAACATAGTCCTAACATCAAGTCTTTTGTCTTCTTTGCGCATGGATGATCTCCAACTGAACGAAACGGAGTTCAGTCTTTTGTCAACTCTGTTGCTACAGCAGGTATAGCCAGTGAAAACGAATTTGTTTAATCAAATTATGGAAATGCAAGCATTCCTTAATTTAAACAAACAGAACTATATTATTCCTGGCTCATTTTTCCTGATTAAGGTGTCAAATGAAAGGGCTAATAAGTGGACTCTAGAAATGTGATTTTCTCTTTGAAATTTAGATACCGCAAGCCAAATGACTTTTTGGTTTCCTCTCTAAAAATTGCTTTAAATCACTCTTGCATGAAATATGCATCATAATAATGAGTTCCACCAAATAAAAGAGGAGGTTCTAAGCATTACAAATATTTGTCATTTATTAATTATAATTGTTAATGAGTTAGGATAAAACATCGATAATTCTCGGTTACGTTTTTTCTGGGACGCATTGTATAGTTACAATAAAATTAATGAATTCCTTAGTCGGTATTTTACCTCTCAAAGATACCATATTCTTATTATTTCATTGAATGAAGTTATAGTTGTAAATAAAATAGCCTGCCGACTTCACCAGTGACCTACGTGTAACAAATGACAATTACAATTTTTCATCTTTATTTGTTGTGAAAATCGGTATAGTCTGATCACAATCATGTTTAAGAAGATGAAAAAGCAGATAGAGGAGAAGGAGTCAAAGTCTCCTCTTCGTCCTCCAGACCAAAAGAAGGGAATAAACCAGGTAATCACGACCAGCTTGTACGATATTTTTTTAGCGTCCAGTCCGATGCACTGTAAACTCCGTGTTGTTGCTTTTCTGTGGAGCACGCCCACCGACATGCCCGTGAACTGTGTCGGCGGGGCGGCTTGGTGCGCCATGGCGGGGCTCCACTAGCCACTCTAGACTTGGGCTTGACTTGGGGTCTCCATCGATCAAAATTATTTCTATTTTTATCTTGAATGACTTTATCAAAATGCTAAACAGTCCCATTAAAATGTTTGCAGGTATTGAAAATGAAAGACATAAATTTAAAGATGTGTAATGCAGCATGCATGGAATTTAAGAATAGAGTCTAGATCTAGAATAGTCTAAGCAGACTAAGGGCAATTAAGCATCCATTAAAATGCATGTATTAAGTTTAATACTTGTTTCAATGGGATGTTGGTGGACTTGTACTTAGAGTTTATGTCTTATGATATACTTGACCAGCTTATCTAAGATTACCTGAATATTCAAACCCATGAGTAATGAGAAATTATTTTATAAAGTTGTGTGGAAACCCCAGACTGTCGAGACATAGACTAACTAATGTTTTATCACACCGTCATTTAGATAGTAATTACCGATTGAGATTTTGTTTTATGCATATGACTTGTCTTTTATATTAAGCTTCTTTTTCATTAATAATACAACGGGGCATTGTGGCGTGTGCCTGTAATCCAGCTAATTATAGAAGGCACAAACAGATTCAGCTGAGGGCGCAGGTTCAAAACTGAGTCACGTCTTTCGGATGGTGACATTAAAAGTTGGTCCCCAGATGTAAATAATCATTTCTGATTGAAACATGTCTGTAAAAACCAAATTACACACATACACATAATAATACATACTTGGGGCCTCAGGGCTCTCTTGCTTAAAACAGTTGTTTTTTTTAACTCAACTTTTTTACACAAGAGGGCCTTGGAATTTCAACTGGATAAATAAAATTACTAATTCTTTCCAAATAGGATTAACATCATTGTAATGAGAACCTCTGTGTGATTAGCAAAAAAAAATGAATAGTTCAAATGTGTTGTTGTTTACACCTTTTTGTTTGTACGTGACAAACAGCCTGTCAAGTCCCCTGGTGTTGGGAATACCAGTACTAGTTCCACTCCGTCTTCAACACCAGAATCCAAACACGATCGGGACTCCTTAAACTCAAGAAGACCCCAGGTATCATACACATTAGTTGTGCATCATATCACAGCAAATACCATTCGTTCAATATTCATCGACACCTGTAGATTATAAAGTGGTTTTATCTTTGGATTACCGGTAGGTCATTTCAGTTTATGAAAGAAAAAATACTTGAATGCAGAAAAATTATTATGAATAAACAAATGTTTTTCTTGTTATTCTTTTGAAATTTTAAGTTTTATAATTCTTCATGCCATGTTACTCATTCATTTCTTATGTGTCTATCTATTTTAAATTTCATTAGAAGCTCTCTCTTTCCCTTCCATAAATGTCACATTTTCATTTAAACCATGCACAATCATATCTTAATACATTTGGTTTTTACTGGGTGAAAGCCACAAATATGTTTGAATAATTGAAATTTCTCCCAGGAAGCATTACATTTATAAAAGTTATTGTCCTATGGCGAACGAATGAATATTAATAAGTCAGAATGAATCAGGAGAACTTGGGTATTTGTTTCTACTTCATCGTGACTGTGCCATGGACCAGTGATGACCTGGTAGTAGAGTCGTACCCGGCAAGCAGTAGATGCAGGTTCAAGTCCCGCTGGTTCCAAGATTTTCTCTGACTTGTTTTTCAATACAGATCGATCAATCAATCTTATTTACTGGGTGTAAGCCACAAATATGTTTAAAGATAAACTCCAGTTCTNATAAATGTCACATTTTCATTTAAACCATGCACAATCATATCTTGATACATTTGGTTTTTACTGGGTGTAAGCCACAAATATGTTTAAATAATTGCAATTCCTCCCAGGAAGCATTACATTTATAAAATTTATTGTCCTAAAGCGAACTAATGAATATTGATAAGTCAGAATGAATCAGGAGAACTTGGGTAATTGTTTCTACTTCATCGTGACTGTGCCATGGACCAGTGATAGCCTGGTGGTAGAGTCGCTGCCCGACAAGCAGTAGATGCAGGTTCAAGTCCTGCTGGTTCCAAGATTTTCTCTGACTTGTTTTTCAATACAGATCGATCAATCGATATTATTTACTGGGTGTAAGCCACAAATATGTTTGAATAATACATTTGTTTTGTGGTTCAGTTTTGTTACTTATTTACAGTACCGGTATATAATTTATAAAACATGTACATATATGCAACAATAACTTGAAATTTACTCTACTTTTTGTATCTTGTACAAGTTCTATAAAGTAATTATATTGCAATGTTAAGACTACCAATAAAAGAGAGATAGATCTTGAAAGTGGACTGGACTGTAGAATTGATGCCTTTGCCAGTTGATCCGGTAATGATAAGGAAATACGGCTATTTTATCCGATGTTATTTGACTCCAATTTCATTTTTTCTTTTTGTTGTACACCAGACTCCAAATGAAAAGACACCAACAGGTGCTGAAGCCAGACCCAGAACCCCCTCTACCAGTACTAGTCCAGGAACCCCAAACCAAGGACCTCGGTCACAAATCAATACATCATCAGCACCTGAGGCCGAACAAGCCATCATCAAGCAATCTGCTTCCCTGGTAAGTGTAAAGGTAGAATATTACAAGGGCATGATGTATCGTATTACAAGCTTTGCAACTAAATAGAAGTGTGTGATTTCTTTTCAAAAGTGTAGAAGTTTTCTTCTATTATTGAGATCTAACAGTGGCTTTGCCTGAAAACGTATCATTATAGCTATTGCTGCATACACAACATGGAATATCTAAAGTAACTACAATTTTAAACCTCTTTATCGCTTTAAATCAACCTTGAAGACTCAGAGCCAAGTACAGTGCCAATTGGCAAGGCAATCATTCTCATGTATTACTTAAACATTTTCATACTGAGACGTGTCGCTGTAAGACCTATGGGCTTACATGTACATCCCCCATTGTTTACAGACAAGCAATTGCTAACTTAGCAGCTGAGGTAAGGGATTTCAAAGTAAATACTTATTTTCAATTTTCCATATGCAGGAGAATGCCGCCACACCACCCAGGCATAAGCAAGCTGCTCCCCCATCCATGGGTGAAAGCCCACTCTTTCCTCAATACCAGGCCCCTGCCAGTGCCTATGAAGCCCCCTCGGACACAGAGAGTGAGATGGAGGATGCGGGTGTGAGTATGGATGCTATGAGGAAGGAGGAGCTGTTTCAACGTTACAAGAATATGGAGAGAAGCTTGGGGAAATACAAGGGCAGATACAAGGAGGTGAGTGTGTGGGACTATGTGATTAAAAATTGTTTTTTTAACCCATGGCCTGTAGTCCCTGTATGACTGTAGTTCCTGTATGATTGTAAAATCAGACATGTATAAAAGTTTTGAAAGTTTTTTGAGTGGTCAAGATTCATGTAAACTTCATTTTGGAAAATAAATGAATTACTTCTGGTACTACAGTACATGCAATTGCACAAAAACAGCTGTTATACACAAATAGTGATTCTTTTTTGTTTGTTTACAGTCTGCTTTTAATTGGAACGAGAGAATTCAAAAGTCAAAAGATTAATGTACGGTACCTGTCCTATGATCAGCAGCATTACATACCTGTATCCTTGCAATAACAGAATCTGTGGAAATTTGACAATAGAGAGCTACATTTTTAACACTCATTGCAAACAAAAATACTAAGCTGATATGAGTTGAATTATGAAATGATGAAACTTGGAATGATCATTAATAGTCCATAACTAGTTATGGTTTCATATGTACAAATACCATTCACTCTCAATGTTTTGAATAGATTTATCACAAGTGCCGTTTTCTCAAAATTATTTGCAGGTGACAAGTGCCTACCGAGACTTACAGAAGGAAAATGAAAAAATTAAGGTAGGTCAAACTGGTCAACATGACCATGATATATGGTTGTTTGCTGTGAAACATTTCCTGCAATTATTCACTATTTAATCACATTATTTGCAAATATATAAGATTTAGTATAATTGCTTTACAGGAGAGTTTTCTTTAGGGAATTTTGATGCATTTCAGTAGACATTTTGGATGATGTGATCATATACCAACCATGCAAGACTCCCAAGATTGCTAGAGTATGGACTGTGTAATCAGATAATCATTTCCAATGTTATGATGATGGTTTAACACTTCTCCTTTCTCTTTTTTCTTAATCTCTCTCTAGAATATCATGACACAAACTCAGGATAAAGCTCTCAGGAGAATATCAGAACTCAAAGAGGTGAGAAATCAGTTCAATCAGTGACAAGCTACTTTGCCTTTCTCCTTTAATTCATAATTACCCTTTCCTATGATATTGTACTGGAGTTACTTTCAAATCTCTAACCCTGTACACTTTAGTTTTGAGTAAATCACATGTTTTGGAAATGTGCATACATCTGATGTTATATTATCAATAGTGTTGCACACGCACAGTATTTCATGTGGAGTTTTACACAACAACATCAACCACAAAATTCACGTTCTTTTCCCAACTTACATGTATCCTCTAGGCAGCTGAACTGGACAAAGGAGCCAAAGTCCACATGGAAGAAACATTCCGTTTATCTCTTGAAGAGAAAGATGAGATGGTTAAAGTACTACAAACACAGGTATAAATTTTAACCCTTTCGGGACAATACCGTAAATCTCCGTGTATAAGACACACCCGTGTATAAGACGCACCCCGACTTTTGAGATTTAAAAAAAAAAAAAAATCTTTCGTCAGGATCGAACCTGAGCCCTCCAGACATCAACTGCCTACCATTGCCAGCGCCTTAGACCGCG
>BEXV01001255.1:13844-27525 GCA_003118195.1 Hemicentrotus pulcherrimus
TGCCCTCTGCAAAAAACTCAATTATCCCTTTTACGATATTGTATGACATTATTAGTGATATCTTCCCTAGATTTGTTTTGACAACACGTTCGCAGAGTCGCTATATTCCGTTCTTTGTTTCGTATTTTGACTTTTAATTTTTTCGCAGATTTGCCAAATTTCGTTCATAGTTTCGTGTATTGACTATTTTGTTGCATAGTCGCTGGAGTTTGTTTTCTCCTTGGTTTGGCTATCCTTTTCGCATTGAGGTTTTTTCCATTCTATAATTGTGTTGGCTATTCTTTTCGCAGGGTGGCTATATTCCATTACCTGATCACCAAGCATGCCGACAAGATTGAGGATCACTGGTACCCTAAGGACATAAAGTCCCGTGCGCGTGTGGATGAGTACATCGCCTTTCATCATACTGGCACTAGGGGCAAGTGTATGGCACTCTTCGTGGCTGAGGTATATAGTCAGAAACTATGTTGAGAAATGTTAAGTCTTTGGCAAGTCAAATGGCCAATAGTTCATTGCCGATTTATCGCCGGGAAAGAGGTATTTTGAGCGAAAGCTTTGTATATCGACTGCTGAACTTACTTTTTTTCGCGATAAACATTGTTGTTCGCTCGACAAACTGAGTTTATCGAATTATTGGGCATTTGACCTGTCATAAAAGTCCTCATAGTGATGTTTTTTCTACCATGCCATCTTGTATTCCCTTTCATTCCACTACCCTTGTCTCCTCCCATACCTCCTCTCTCTGTCTCTCTGTCTCTCTTTATCTTTTTATGTCTCTCTGTCTTCTTTCCGGTCCCTCTTCATCTATTTGTTCCTTCCCTTTTTCCTGTCTTTCTCTCTCCTCATTCTTCATGCTGAATATACTATGCAACTCAAGCTGCTGTTCGGCCGATCTTCTCAAACAATGCGAGACGACAATACGAACTTCTTGGTAGTACATGTATAAGTACTAAGTTTGTCTATTCATTCGGCTAATTTTTGTTTTCCTTTTTCAGCAAAAGCCTCTTTTTAAAATCAACGTTTGAAAGCAATTGCTTTATCATTACTTCGCCCCGCCCCCTTTGCCTTCATTTGCCATATAATGATGTTAATGAATTGAGATAATGAGAGTTTTTTTTTTCCTCTTCAAAACGTCCTCTAGGAAAGTGTTTTGACACACTAAAGAAATACAGCATATTAACCCCCAAAACTGTAATATTCTTTCCATGGTTTTCAGGTATTTGCTCCTGTTCCGGATCAGGACAAAATCAAGACTGAGGCAGAGAACCTCAAGCAAGGTCTAGACAAGATCGAGAAGTGTTTCCTGAAAAATAAATACTTACTCTGTGGCAAGCAGATATCTATCGGTGATATCATGGCTGCTTGTGAGGTAATGTTTACTTATGTAAAGTATAGGCCTTTTTAGGGGTGTCGTAGTCCAGTTGATACTTCACCAGATTATAGATCACCTAGTTTCCGATTCGAATACATCCGCAGCACTAACGTCCTTTGAAAAGACGAACATATACATTTGCTATTCTCTACTCGGGTGTAATATATGGGTACATTATGTCTTTATTAGGGCAGTTATGCGAAAAGCGAGGTTAAAAGCAGAAATATGTAGGTGTCTTGAGCATACCATGGGAAACATAATGCCCGCTATAATTATTATTGTTATAATTGTCATTTTTATTATTATTATTATTGTCGTTATCATCATCATCATCAATTTACCTGTCAGCAAATTTGGACCTACCTGCAATTACTAGTCGGCAAGACAGATTTCTGAATTAGATTATCGAATGGTTTCTACTCGACATTTTCTCTAAATATGTGGGGATGGGTACCTAGTGTCAGGCGGCGGTTTAAATAGTTAATTTCAAATATTCGGAGCCGCGGACCGCTCCTCACACTCTACCGCCCCCTAGCTTGTACGCCTGTCATTACAGACCCTTGGCACATAATTTATGATAGTGTTTTTGTTTTGGTATTTGTTATTTGTCATATAACATCATCTTCTTTTCTTCTTTTGTTTGAACTATTTCTACAGCTCGCGCAGTTCAAAGTCAACGGTCGTGACATCTTTAAAGACAACCTCCAGATAAAGGGGTACATGAATAGAGTGAAGGCTTGTCTCCAGCCAGCTTTCGATGAGACCATTGTTAAGTTATATGATTGGAGAGATTCGCTCGCAAAGTAGACCTTCCGGAGATAGAGGTCATGACACGTTGTGCTATAAAAAACAAATCCTCATTACTTACTGCCACCATTAAAGATATTATGTCCCTTTTGCAGCCAACATCAAATTATGTAGAACTTTGCAGGAATTATGAATATGTCATGTATTTCCTATCTGTTTAATTTGAATTTAAACATTGTTCTTGTATTCAAATTATGAAGGAAACATTTTTACCTTCTAGACTTCGCTGCCAGACACTATTGAGTGACTGACTGACATCTTTTTTTCCTCTGGTAATAAAATAACTAAAATGAGCAGTAACAAGTACAAAAACATCTTGTCGACATCAATAACCCATTACTTGTAATGGCCAAAATTAAACTGATTGAATCTTTGTGCAGCACATTCGGTAAAAGGGTCTGAACATCAGACTACTACTTAGGTGATTGCAATCACTTACGTCGATTCGACAAGAAATTTTCCCACTAAAAGCCATTTTTAAACCCTTTTGTTTTGAGGGCAGTTCTAAGTTAGTATTGTCTTTCAAATACCATTGGAATTAAACCTTTTTGCTCAGTCAGTAGTGTCCGCCTCACAACCGGGAGGTCAAGGGTTCGAACCCCGGCCGCGTCATACCAAAATACGTTAAAAGACGAGAGTTGCTACTACCTTGTTTGGCGATCAACAATAAGGAATGAAGCAACGTCGACCTGGCGCTGCTCAGTGGCTGCTGGGCTCAAGATCAATTGGGCAAAAAGAATTTCCATTTTCGGTTTAACTTGATAAAATTTGGAGTGGACTTCAAAAGATTATTATTATTTTTATTTGTTTAGCTTGCAAATGGGACATAGAACCTTTAAGACCCATTTCATTTTTATAAATGGCGAAGTTCCAAAGCTAAGCAAACCGTAAAGGCTCATTCAGATGACACGGGATTTTTAAAGTGTAGAAGAATGGCAACTACGCGCAACAAAAAACTTGCGCGTATCCACTGAACTATGTGTAATAACATGCAGAAATGTGACGCGTAATGCAATCTACTGCATAATATAACAAATAAATAAATCCGCGGTTTTGTCGTTTCATATCTTAAGGGGTCAAACAGCGTATTTTAAATAAAATGCTATGTCTGGATTGGGGTGGAAATGCTTCTATTTTGTGTTAGATCTGGGTATATTCATATACTACTTTAGTGTATTTCCAGTAAATTTATTTATATAATGGCATTATATTTATTCAGTCGGTTCCGATGTTCACTCAACCAATGCAATCTTAATTGCTTGGAGGTTCTTCTTTTCATTTTGTATTTCCAATGTAACATAATGTAAAACAAAATAAAAATGAAATAAACTTGACTTGCAGGATAACAAATTATTTCAATAAACAAAAAAGGTTGTTACAATTTGAAATTGGCATCATTTCGATTGCGCTATTACCTATACTCGTTCGTTCGTTCGTTCGTTCGTGTCTCCTTAGATAATACTACTACTACTACTACTACTACTACTACTACTACTAATAATAATGGTGGCTTCTTATATAGCGCACATGTACAATTGAATTACCTGCACTAACAAAGTCTGTGAAGGCAAAAAGCGCATGGGCCGATAATTCGAATTAATGGATCCTGCTGACACATCTAATGACAGATCGTGTGCAAGCAGGTGTTATCCAGTAGACAGTCAGACATCTCCAATTTCACTTCAATTTCACTTGAATTTCGCAATCTTGAGTTTATATTGTAAATCCTTATTCTTTTAATTAATAAAGTCTAAATTTAAAGGAAAAAGTTACATATTACCTAATTATTATCATGACTATTAATGTTTTTCCTTTGTGTTGAACACTATTTGCCTGAAGCTTTGGAAGGAGAATAGCCGATTGCATCTAGCGTGCCATTTCGAGACTTGCTTGCCTCAGTGTATCCGGTTGACTAGAGTCACATTTTTATCCGGTTCAGTTTATGTCTGTTATGACGCCTTGGACCGGGCTGAGGCAAAATATTTGTGTTCCCTCTCCATCTAAAAAAGGCATAGGCCTTTGTATTATTTGTATGAAATAATAGCCAACATTTTTGGTTGAAGTATAAGGTAGGCAAGTTTGGAGAATATTGGCAGCTAGGGGACTCGGTGAGAAAGTAAACAAAAGGGAAGGGGAGTGGGGTATGGAAATCGAGAGAGCCTTAGAACGAAGAACTGGTGATTGTTCAAGACAGCAAGAGACAGAGAGAGAGAGAGATTTAGAAATAGACAGCGAGAGAATGATGAATATAGATGGGGAAATAATAAGGAAGGAGAGAGAGAGAGTTAGAAGTGGCGTGAGAATGTTAGTTTGAAATGCACGTACAATTCAACGAGAGCATATGATGAGTGTCTCTATACGACTCTTGCTTATAATACAGTGCGTCCCAGAAAAAACGAAACCGAGAATTATCGATGTTTTATCATAACTTAGTCATATTTATAATTAATAAATGACTCATATTTAGCTTAGATCCTCAATCAATTTGAAGAGAGGAAACCAAAAATTAATTTGGCGGATGGTATCTGAATTTCAAAGAGAAAATCACATTTCTATAAAGTTGCATTTTTCTGCCCTATGATATGACACCTCGATTAGGAAAAATGAGCAAGGAATGACATAGTTCTGTTTGCTTAAAGTAATGCTTGCATTCCCATAATTTAATCAAACGAATTTGTTTTAACTGGCTGCCTGCCGTAGCAAAAAAACAGAATTGACAAAAGACTTAGCTCCGTTTCGTTGACAATCAGCCATGCATGAAGTCTTTTTTTTTCTGCGGCTGATTGTAAACGAAACGGAGTTAAGTCTTTTGTTAATTCCGTTTGTTACTACGGCAGGCAGCCACTGAAAACGAATTCGTTTAAGTGAAAATTCAAAGAAAATCACAAATATGCCAATTAATGTATCACTAGAAAGCTACCATCGCACAAGTTTAAGTTCAACTACATATCGGTTGATTTATAAATATAAAAATACAACCACCTCCTCAGCATCTGGGATACTAGAGATTCGAAAAATAAGGATGTTTTAATGACGTCATTGTATGGACCAATACTGCCCAAGCACACGACATCCAAGAATGAACATAATGGCAAATCTATTATTTCTCAAATTATAATGAGTTTAGTATCAATGTGATGGCATTTCAAACCATTCAAAAGGGGATATGAAACCGATTCTGATAACTAAAATCATTTGTTTGTAAATACACAGAATAGGGGTTAATTAACAATCAAAGAAACCAGACTTTCAAAATTGAAATCCCCCTGGAATGATATTAAGGACGGCATTTGTTCCCTCTTGAAACGCCGAACATACCGCGGTGTGTGCAGCTGAATATACCAAAGCGTCCTATTTAGTTTACAAGCGACAGATTCCTTTATTTTTGTATCGCTGCATTTGTCATCAAAATAAAACCATTCGCGGGGTTTAGAGTGAGGAAATAGATTATACATTTAGCCTGCCGGTAGTGAAGTAAGAGAAAGAACTCAAGAGAAGATGAAAACAAAAAAAAACAGGCACTGAAAATGTGTGAAATGTCATGGTACATAGTCTGCTTCATGGATTAAAACAAAAAGAGAGTAAGAGAGGGTGGTGGAGAAGAATAGATATTGAATATATATATATATATATATATAAAAGAATAGTTAGAAGTAGAGAAGATAAAGAATAAACGAGGCAGGAGAGAAAGAGAGAGAGATGGAGAGAGACGAAGAAGAAGAGAAGAAAAAGCAATGTGAAAGGAGGACTGGTAAGAGAGAAATGGAGGGAGGGAGAGAGAGAGGGGGTAAAGAAAAATAGAGAGAGAGAGAGATAAGCACGCATACACAGTAACACGAACATAGACAATGACAAAGAGGATACACTAATATATAGACTGACATATGGACTAAGAAAACCTAGGGTATGAATAGTTTTAAATATGACATTATTTTGACAATTGCCCAAATAAAATACCCCTGAATCATTAAGGTATTCTTGAATTGTCACTTGTTCTTATTCTTTGACTTGTATGTACCACATAAAGCAAACTTGACGAAACTCATTCATTTCATCACAAAAATTAAAAAAAATAGAACCAATAAAAAGTATATGAAAATTTTTGAGCACAAATTTAGCTACAAAACTACTTATACCTATCCAGTTCATTATTCATGCGCAATAATCTAGTGTTGTATCATGAAAAATATTTCCCGATTATAATGTAAACATTTTTTTTACATATAATTCTTGCATAAGATTTTTGAGAGAGCATAATTATGCAGATAAACATGCAAAAAGGTATATTCAATAATTTTCGACTGTTTGATAAACATGGGCAAAGAAAGACATTGGGGAGATTTGTCTATCTATTGTACTTATTTTGACAATATTTGAAGAAGGCGACCTTTCTCACAGGGAGATGTGAGTTGGTCTAAGAGGCACGTTCACTTGGTCAACTCTCTTTCTACGTTTACAAACTGGCTCAGGCATCCCCGGGTCGTAAACTGGTTTTCGGCTCGTATAGGGAAACTCATAACGTGCATTTCAAACTATCATTCTCATGCCACTTGGGTGTGTGTGTTTGTGTGTGTGTGGGTCTCTCTCTCTATTTCTCTCCATTGATATATCACTCTCTCTCGCTGTCTATTTCTCATTTCCCTCATTCTCTCTCTCTCTCTCTCTCTCTTACTGTCTTGAAAAATCACCAGTTCTCCATTCATCACTTGCTAAGTCTCTCTCGTTTCCCCATACCCCACTCCCTTTCCTTTTAGTTTACTTACTCACTGAGTCTCTAGCTGTCAATATTCGGTGAACTTGCCTACCTTATACTGCAACCAAAATTGTTGGCTGATATTTGATACAAATACTAAAAAGATCTAGGCATATCTTTAGATGGAGAGGAAACAAAATATTTTGCCTCAGCTTGATCCAAGTCCTAATAACAGACATAAAGTTAACCGGATACAAATTTGACTTAAGTCAACCGGATACACTGGGGCAAGCAAATCTAGGAATGGCACGATAGATGCAATCGGCTTTTCTCCTTCCAAAGTTTTAGGCAAATGGCGTTCAAAACATGGGAAATACATTGATAGACATGACAATAATTAAGCAATATGCAACTTTTGTTTACTCAATTATAGACTTTATTAATTAAAATAATAAGGATTTACAATATAAACTTAAGATTGTCAACCGTTGTCAGCAAAGTTGGAGTGAAAACGTATTCGGAGATGTCTGACTGTCTACTGGATAACGCATGCCTTTTTATACAAGATTCACCATTTTCATGTGTCGGCCGGATCCAGCAAGTTGAATTATTGGCCCGTGCGCGTTTTGCCTTCACAGGATTTGTCAGTGTAGGTAATAGTGCAATCGAAATGACGCCAATATCAAATTGTAACAACCTACTATGTTTGATGTTATAATTTTTGTATCATGGAAGTCAAATTTATTACATTTTCATTTTTGTTAACATGTATTTTACAGTGGAAATACAAGATGAAACGAAGAACTTCCCAGAAACTAAGATTGCATTGGTAGAGTGAAGCTGGGAACAGACTGAATTAATCTAAAGCCATTTTAATAATCGTTTACAGAAAATACACAATAGTATTATATGAATATACAATAAATAAAACCATATGCACTATGATCCAAACATTGCACTTCAGTTTCATTATAAATACGTGTAAGACTCCTTTCAGATATGACACGACAAAACCGCGGCATTTTTTTTAATATGACGCAGTAAATTGAAATACGCGTCACTTTTCTGCATGTTATAACAAAGAATTCATTGGATACGCGTAAGTCTTTTGCTGCGCGTAGAAGTTGCCATTCTTGTACACTAAAAAGACCACGGCGGTTTTACTTTGCGGCTGTTTTTTTTCCGTGTCATATCTGTATGAGCCTTCACGGTGCAGGGCTTAGCTTTGAAACTTAGCCATTTCAAAAATTGCGATGTTGGCTAAAACCTGATGTTAGGATCGTAGTGTGAAATGGGTCTTATAATGGCAGTACGAAATGAGGTATTTGTTTTCAGAAGCAGAACGTGTCATGCATGATCTCAATCTTCGGAAGGTCTATTTCGCGAGCGAATCTCTCCAAGCACATAACTTTACGCTGATCTCATCGAAAGCTGGCTGGAGACAAGCCTTCACTCTATCCATGTACCCCTTCATCTTGGGGTTGTCTTTAAAGATGTCACGACCGTTGACGGTGAACTGAGCGAACTGTAGAAATAGTTTGACAAAAAGTAAAAGAAAGAGTGTTTTATGACAAATACAAAAACAAAAATACGTTTATGAACCCTCTGCCAAGTGTGGGTTTCTGACAGGTCTGTAATTACAGGCGTACGAGGGCGGGAGAAGGATGGGGGCTGCTTCCCCCGGATATTTGAAATTAATCATATTAACCGCAATCTGACACTGGGCACACGTCCCTTTATATTTGGGCAACCGCTTCCAGTGAGGTGCTTTATTTGAATTACAAATTCAGATCTAGTTTATTTTGATGACAAAATTATTATAATAGATTAGAGGTTGAAAAATTGTAATTAGGTTAGGTCATTTCAGCCTCCCCTCCCTTAAACCGGTGAACTTTGTCTCGTACCCCTATTTGATGTAGTCATGGTTATCAATTTTTTGAATGAATTATATACTAAAACAATTCGATGTGTTTAATGAGAAGTGTGTCACAAACTATATTGCGAGAGAGTAGAAACCATTCACTAATATAACTCGGAAATCTGTCTTGCCGTCTAAAAATTGCAGGTTGTCCCAAATTTGCTGACAGGTAAGTTGACGGGAGGGGGTTTATCAATATACACTCACTGGCGGTACCTTGTGATTGCAATCTCAGTTTATAATTAATAATACTGATGATAATGATGATAATGATAATAATATTTACAATTATAATAGCGTGCATATGCCTCCCAGGCGCTTGCATACCATTGCTTTTTACATGGCTTTAGCCCAGCTGCCCTAATTAAGACATTACTACACCTGAGTAGAGAGTAGCAGATGTAGATTACTGTCTTTTCAAAGGACGTTAGCGCTGCGACGGGACTCGAACCGGAAACTAGGTGATACTTAATTTGCACAAAAAATTTGGGCAAAAAGTTAGCAAATTTTTACCCGACATGAGGGCGATTATGTGTCCATTCAACTGTTGGGTATTAAAACAAAATATTTTGTATGATTTACCCAATGTTGGATACAAAGAAAATACCCAACTTTTAACCAACAAAAAATTACCCAATCAGAAATTCATCCTATTCTCACCATAATGTATAGCATAGGTGACACACTAAACGGTTTAATAAGAGAAAATAACCCAATTATCGGACAAAAATTGCCCAACTTAGATTAACGCAGTAATATCTGCCCAACTTTTTTTACAGTTTGGTTACTAATCTACTGGACTTTACATAAGTAAACATTACCTCACAAACAGCCATGATATCAGCGATTGATATCTCCTTGCCACAGAGGAAGTCATTATCCTTAAGGAAACTCTGTTCGATCTTGTCCAGACCTTGCTTGAGATTCTCTGCCTCAGTCTTGATTTTGTCCTGATCCGGAACAGGAGCAAATACCTGGAAACCAAGGAAAGAATATTATAGTTTTGGGTTTGATATTCTATATTTCTATAGTGTGTCAAAACACTTTCGTTGAGGACGTTTTGAAGAAGAAAAAAACCCTTACTATAAAAATTGATTGACAGCGTATTTAGCAAATGAAGGCAGGGGGGGGGGGGGCGAAGTAAAGATAAAGCAATTGCTTTAAAACGTTGATTGACAAAAAGGGCATTTGCTGGAAAAAAAAATTAAATGTCAGAATGTCAGCCGTATGAATAGACGAACTGTACTACCGAGAAGATCGGATTGTCGCCTCGCATTTTTTGAGAAGATCGGCAGAACACCAGCTTGAGTTGCATAATGTCTTCGGGAGAAAGAACGACAAGAGAGAGAGCGAGACACACAGACAGACCAGACAAAGAGAAGGAATACATATATAAAGATGGACCGGAAAGCAGATAGAGAGATATAAAAAGAGAACGAGAAAGAAACAGAGACAGAGACAGAGACAAAGAGAGAGGAGGTATGTGAGGAGACAAGGTAAGTGAAATGAAAGGGAATACAAGATGGCATAGTAGAGAAAACATAACTCGGAGGATGGTTATAGAAGGCAATAAGTCCAATAATTCGATAAACTCAGTTTTTCGAGCGAAAAAGTAAGTTCATCAGTCTATAGGCAGAGCTTTCGCTCGAAAAAAAAACCTCATTTGACGGTGATAAATCGGCAATGAACTATTGGCCATTTGTCTTGACTAAAACAAAGTAGTTTATACTGTATAATATCATAGAGGTGGTGGTAGGTCTATGATAATATATACCTCAGCCACGAAGAGTGCCATACACTTGCCCCTCGTGCCTGTATGATGAAAGGCGACGTACTCATCCACACGTGCACGGGACTTCGTGTCCTTAGGGTACCAATTATCCTTAATCTTGTCGGCATACTTGGCAGACAGGTAACGGAATATAGCCACCCTGCGGATAGAATAACCATAACGATTATAAAATGGATTATAGCCACTTTGCGAAAGGAATAGCCAAAACAAACGAAATTTAGCAACTATGCGAAAGAAAAAGTCAAATCTCGAAACTAAGAACGAAATATAGCGACTCTGAGAAAAATATAGTCAAAATACGAAACAAAGAAGGTAATATAACAATTCTATGAAAGAAAAGTCAAAATATGATACAGAGAAAGGATAATGGCGACTCTGCGAACGTGTAGTAAAAGTGAATCTAGGGGAGATAACCACCAAACGATCATATAATTCCGTTAAGGGTATTATATTTGTTAGTATCGGCGGTCATCTGCAGCGACCGTTCCCCTGAGAATGCATTTGAGGAAGGGCTGCATTCACAGTTTGGGTTTTGCTGTAAAAGGCGGATTAGATCGAGCCCGATGCTATGTATATTATCAAGCCAGTTTGAGTTGATATTTTCACCCTTTTTGCAACTTCCTTACAGTGAACATAAATATATATGCACTTGTCATTTAAATGAGATAACACACAATGGCCTTTGACCCACGTTCATTGCTTTAGCCTAAACTTGGTACGAGAGGACTTTGGCAATACTTTTTGAAAAAACATTCTGTACTACTATTACTACTCCTACTACAACTAGGAATGATTTTCCCTTTTATTACTTCTACAATTACTTCCGATGCTAGGTGAAAGAAATATATAAGTTAATACATTTGAAATTAGTATCATTTTTGGCGGCCTATAGCGCTTGTAATTCTGCACCATTCATCCAATTTCCATGACACAATAAATACTCGTGACACCCACAGACCTTTTTGAATAAAGGTATTGTCTCGTAGGATGCACACGCATGGCAGGGAAAGGCAAATATGAACCAATTCTTACATTTCACCGAGGTAGAAATCGCCATCTTTCAGTCCTGGAAGTGTTTGGAGTGGGAACTTGTCCGCGAACTCTGGCTTCTTGTGCTCGCCTTAAAAATAAAATAAAAAACGTTTACATCTAAATGGTTATTTTTCAATTCCTTGGCATTGACGTCATGTTGTTACCCAAATGGATTCTTAACGGCACAATAGGGGATTAACGACCTATAATCCATAAGCCTTTCTGTCAGTATATCTGTCTTTAAGCGTAGACTGAAGTTATACTTATTTCTTAGTCGATTCTCAATCTATGCTCCAAATTGTGATCTGCCGTGATTTATATTTGAACTTAAAGGGATAGTTGAGTTCTGTTGCAGAGGGCGCTACACAAAATATTTGTTTGTGAGATAATGAAAAACTGAGTGTCAAATTTGTAAGAACATAATATTTAAATGACAAAATCATCTTTGTTTGATCAAAGTCGGTTCAGAGACGGCTGAAATATAACGACTTCTAATATTTGTGTACCACCTCAAATGTTAGATATTTTGAAAAAAATGAAGAAAAAAAACCGTTGAAAAAAACACGAAATAATACCTTTTACTTCGAATTTTAGCCAATGCCGATGCCGATGTTGGATTTTTTGTTAGCATTTTCGTGTTGATTTTATTGCTCCCAAATAGCCGGCTCATGTATTGTTATTTTTTAATTAAATAATGAATTAACGGTCACCATGTTTTTTTTTTTAAAGTGGAGCTGAATTGGTACGATCGTATAGGCTCAATTTCACACATTTTGGGGTCTAAAATTACCTTCATAGCATTTTTTTAGGTTCTAAAAGGGCACTATAAATGTTAGATAGGAATAAGAGCAATAACCATGCACTTTGAAGGCATTTGCGGTCTGAAAACAGAACTCAACTATCCCTTTAATCCATTCCTCAATTTACTACTGTATAAGCAACTGCCGACTTCCCTTTTCCATTTCTTTCCTTTTCTCGCCTGTAGCTAGCTTTCAGCTTTTAGTAAAAGTATATCCATTTGTTTCCCCCCCCCCTCGCTCCATTTCTATATCACACTTTATTATCATTCTTAATGCCCCTTTTGCATATAGTCTATTCTCCCCGCCCATTTGTTTAATTACTCAGTTGAACCTGGTTATAGTTTACAGTTAATTGTTTTAGTACTGAAGGGCCTTTGGCAAACAGTTCTTGTATTAATCTATTATATAACCATGTTTTTTTTTTCTCTCTTCACTCGTCTTTTTTTCTTTCTTCACTTAAATGCATTATATGCATTAAAATGCATTGTAGAGGTGTTGTGGTCGAGTGGATACGTCGCCAGACTGTCGATCACAAGGTCCGCGGTTCGAATCCCGCTGCACTAATGTCCTTTGGCAAGACATTGATTTACATTTGCCACACTCCACCCAGGTGAAGTAAATGGGTACCTGGTAGGAATTTATTCCTTGAAACGCAGCGCGCGTAACAGCTGCACTGCTAAAGCCAGGGTATAATTATGCTGCATTATTGTAGAGCGCTTAGAGACTTCTGACAAAGTAAGTGTTAGGCGCTATATAAGCACTGTAATTATTATTATTATTATTATTATATGAACTTGTTCCTTATTGGTATTCCTTTTAGATACTCTACATGTTATAAAATTGTTAAATAGTATTACATTCATGTTAGAAGACAGACAAACTTGAACTTAGAACTTATTCATTCAGCCCTGTAATTGTTTGGAGAGGGAACTTGTGCTCGTGCTAAAATATGTAAATGTATTTGTCCTTGGCATTGACACCATTTTTGTTACCCAAATCGACAGTTAAAGACTGGAAAGGGATTAACGAGCTATTATACTAAACTGTAGGCTTAGTCAATTAAAGGAGTCACACCAAGAAGCAAAAGTGTTTTGGATTGATGCAAAATTCATATCATTGCGAAGGGAAAGCCTTACTGATCAATTACAACAAATTTCCTCTTCAAAATATGTTTTGGGCCCGCAGAAATCAACTTTCAAAAATGTTAGTTTTGAGATCCAGATTTACTGCCTATTCGTATTTTTTCGTATTTTGTCGTAGTTCTTCG
>BEXV01001255.1:28386-50217 GCA_003118195.1 Hemicentrotus pulcherrimus
GTTAGTAAGTTGTTCTAAACTTAGACAGATTTATTTTTAGCGAACATGGGACCATGCAGCTCTTAAAAATAGGAGGAATGCACTTGTGTATTGTTTTTGCGTGTTGTCTCAAATATATTTCCGGCAGTATTAATCTTCACTTTGCTATTGATTTCATTTATTGATTTAAAAAAAGAAAAGAACAAAATAGAGTATAGTGATAACCAAAATAATCCACCTTAGTAACATCCAACAGACCGATACCGAAGATAAAACCGACCCAATGATAATCGGCATAATGAAAATTACATAAACTCTAAATATACTGGTCATGATTTTCTTCACTGTCGGTACATTACAATCCTGAACCGAGATGACGGTGAGTCTTGGGCATGTAAGTGATCAGAAAACATCATGAAGAAAAGGGGGTGGTGAGGAAAATAAAAAGTAGAAAACAAAACTGAGTCCCAATATCCCGATAGGGACACCTCCTCATCAACATCGATTAACACTGAGGGTTGTGCTATTACCCCGTAATTAAAAAAGACAAGACAAGACAACAACAAAAAATCATCTGCATGGTGTATCCACGGGATTTTTCTTTTCGTTTCCTATTTTTTTTTTTTTAATTTAGCAAAAAAACAACCCAAAACCAGAGCCCTAATTTCATTTAAATGTTTATATAATATGTTGGTATTTTTCCAATGATATGAGAAGCAATGCTGCGTTCATATTGAATCATGCCGTATATGTCTATTGAACTGTCGATGAGTCCCGGTGCTCGAACTGGACTCTGCTACGATTGCATGACTAAGCAATTCCGTCCGCGTTCACATTGCATAACAATATCAACAGTGTTGTCAATACCGTACACAATTTGATCGACCATCTAAAATCTGGTATTCAATTGTTTGCGGACTACTGTTGCTAACGCATTTAAATGCTGAAACGATGAGCTTGCATTTTGCACGATCGATAACCACATTTGACTGGGATCCCTGGGGATTGCATGCTGCTCTTTAAATTGGCTTTCATTTCCACTCACAACCTATTACAAAGATAAGAGCATACCTGCAAAGATGTCGATGTATTTAAGCTCATGTGGAATACCCATCAGGTTCAGAAAGATGGCCACAGCACGGCATGGCTGGGATCTCAGATCAACGTACAGCTCGATGGTCATGGTGGCTTTAAATTCTCTGATTTTGCCCTGGTTCTTACTCGGTACGTGTGGCGTCGTTACCTACCTGTCGACTGCTGACAGATACAATGCACGGCAGTCGATCTTTATGCTGATGGTGTGCAGAGTGTTGAGCTCCATACATGTGGACAATAGGACGATTACGCAATGAAGACGTACAAGTGGGCACAATGCCGAAGGGGAGGGACGCTGTTTCTCTTTTATGTATGCATGTATACACAACGATATATACCTTCTCTCTTTTCATTTACCATGTTCTAGAATGTTAGAGAGAGAGACTCGATATCGCTGAAATGGTGGATCTACCCTTATATTGTCACTTTTTCATCGCGATATAATCATAAATACATTTATTATGCTGTGTGTGCGTGTGTGTGTTTGCATACATATCAATAATATTTATTACAAAATGAAGAAAATAATGAAGTTTATTCAATTACATTTAATGACGACGAAACATATTATTATATTAATCAAAATGATTACGTAATAAGCAAGTTCATCTTTGCAGTCTGAGCATGAGCAGATAAAGTTCATTGCAGAGTTCATTATGATATACACGGATACAAAATACTGGATATGTGCTTATAATGCTCGTTATGTAACCATTGCTGATTTATGCAAAGTACAGTGTACTTCTGTGGAGGTGAAATTATTCTTTGAGAAGTAAAACGAAGGCTAGTTATGTAGCACCTCAATCGCTGTAGGAGTGAACATTTAAGAATGTAAAGGGGGGCCTCTTTATGTTTTGCTATCCAGGGTCATTTGGGACATGTGCTAACCGTGAACTGGTCTATCGATGTAGAAGGACTGGATATATATTGCCCTATGTGAATACGAGACACGCCTATCTCTATATTGTTCATCCCACGAGATCGAGATCGAGATCATACATACATATACGTATATTAAATACAGGCTATTAAAGTGTATGACCGAAATAAATGTCGTTTCGTGTGTTGTTATTGATGTATTCCTTTTGCCTTAATATGTTTATGCCTTATTAACCACTATGTATATACCACGGAGACTGGTCAGTGGCTTCAGCGACATCAGATTCAATAGACCATTTTCGTAATGTAGCCAAGTTTTTGTGAAGTTCCTCAATACAAATTATTTCATTCACCTAATAAGAATACTGGTAATTCAATGGTCAAAATGCGAATTGTTGCTAGGAAGGTCAAGCCATAATCTTTGTCCAACCTGGCAACAACTTATGTATGCAGTTTTGATTATGTCTATTGTAATACTATTATTCTCACCAGGTGAATGAAATAATGTATTGAGGCACTTCACAAAGACGTATGCATTCAATTTGGTTACTTTACGAAAATGGCCTATTGAGGGACAGATTGATTTTCGACCTTTATTAATTAATTCCTTTGTCGGGGACAGGTGATTGTGAACAATAACAGGACGCATGATTCAGCTGTGTTAAAGCTAATGCTTTGATAAACATGATTAAGCTACAATTAACTGTTTGCACACGAATATATATATATCTCTTGTTAAGATACAGACCGTTTTGTACAAATAAACAGTTATTAACTAGTATAGCTTAATCGATGTTCATAAGGATATGAACTTATCCGGATATGGCTACTCAAGTTTGTTTGTCTTTCGCTTATTTTCCTGGAGAAACAAAGGGTAATACATGGTTTGCTGTGTATTATAATGTATTCACTCGAAGATCTAACGAACAGAGGACATCATAACTGGTAATTGATCGTTAAATCTTTAATATTTCCAATTCTTACTAAGACTAGTGTACACCAATTCAAGAAAATGTGAACGTTTTTTTTTTTCGACACAGTTTGCCTTTTGATACACTTGTCATTTTGTTTTTCTTCAAATTACAGTAACTTTAAATAGACAAAATGCCGTCTGTACATGTATATCCGAGAGCAATGTACAATTACTTTATAACAGTCTCATTTTGAATAGATAAACAACAAATAACGTGTGGAATATTGTATGTTCTTTTTGTAGCCTGTTTTGTTTGGTTGTGGTATTCCACTATCGCGACGATGTTAGTATTTCCCCGATCTGTGATGTCTTCATTTAATAATGATGATGATAATAATAATGATAATCGAGGTGTACGGGGATGTTGGATATTTAGGGAGAATACAATTTTGAGTCATATTAGCTGTCAGCTTTCGAGCAGGTCCCTATTTTTCTTCCTAGGTACGGAATTGACGACGTACATAACAAACCTTTTGTCAAAAGTGTGGTTAAGGAAACCAACACGACATCTGTTCCACACTTCTTTTTAGTAATTTAGTGCTTAGGTGTTTTTTTTTTTTTTAATGAGGTGTTCCCGAGGACAATATAATGTTTTATTTTTACACCGGAAAACTAACCCGAGGACTGTTATCTAAAATACCAAATTTCCGTGACTTTCGAGGGAGTCTTCTTGGGAAAGGTAAATGTTCAATGTTACAGTTGATCAGAAGTCAGATGTTCTCGGGTGTGTTTATCGGAAGTGGTAATTCAGGGGACAGTAATGTAGGGAGGGATTTCTCACGTTTCTCCCAAGCAGAAGTCACCATCCTGTATAGCGGGGACAGTATTCAGAGGGGTTACTTTTAAAACTCGGCTTTCTTCTGGTCACCTAAAAAGAAAACATATCGATACAAATATCAAGCAAATATCAATATGATACATGGTCGATGTCTCATATTGTTCAGCGGAAGCGTACTGACACAATTATGACAGAAAACTGTCAATAGCGTATTAAAGTTACTGTGTAGGAAATTGAGGGAAGTGTCAATATTAAGAATAACATCACAATAACGTTCCAACTATATAGGGTTATATTAGAGTTTGATAATACCACACATGACCAGCAGTTGTGGTAACAAGAACTGAATATAATTTGACCACATATTGGCTCGAATTTTTAAATATCTTTTTAACTGTAGTTCGTATTTAGGAGAGTGAGCAAATGTGACTGAGCTCCTCTTTAGCATTTTAACCTACACAAGATTCACACATTAATCATAAAGGATTGTCTTTAATACCACAATCAATGAAAGAAAGAGCAAAAAAAAAAAAAAATTGGAAGAGGAAATAAAGACACTAACAAAGAAGGAAAGAAGTATACAGAGCGAGAAAAAAGGAAAAACAACAAGATTCGAGGCTAAATGATTTCTTAAGAAAGAGTAAATTAAAACACAATGTTTTTAAAAATCATAATTTGTGGCTGTATCATATTTTGCACTGTTGAACTTGGCAACTTTTTTTATTGATCAAGGTACCCCAAAAGAACAAATAATAGATTGGACAAATAATAAAATCAATATTTGATTTTGTCAAAGAGAAAAAAAAAATAACTTGCATTCCGACTAATGTACCACTTCAAATATTGACAGTCAAGAGTGTTGACAATCACAAAATAGATTGCGCGTTTACTATTGACATTGGTTAAGGCACTTCGAGATAGGCAACTCTTTATTCGAGTTAGGATTTATTATATAAATGAATATACAGATATGAATATTCTTCGTTCATGCGAGCAATGACAAAGTTAAATTCTCAGTTTTAGTCTTCAATTTCCACGACTTTAATAAGCAGAGTTTGAAACTTTATATCGAGTTCGTTGATGTGCAATAATCATCAGCATAATGTTGCATCCAGTTTACATATGAAAATATTATTGTTTAAGCATGATTAGCACTATATATGTAACTTTCACTAAAGTAATACAGTGTTCAACCTACTGACAAATTAGCATACATGTTGCGAAGCAAAATACATGTGTATTCTTAACCTGGGAGATGATAACAATAAAACATTTAAGAATATCATATAATTTCCAATTAATATGCCACATTCATTACACCAATTACTTTTTTTGTCTTTTGTAATAAATTTCAAATTACTTGAAACTTATGACAATAAGACATCATTCATCGTCCGTTAATGGATATTAAAAACATTTCTTCATTTGCATGAACAGACGATGGATGATGTGAGTGGTCAGACGAACAAATAAATGATTTCTATCTAAGCTATTCTTTTAGAAGAAAAAAAATATAACAGAAACTTCACTAGTAATTTTAATGAGGGAGGAAACATCCGGATTTCGCCGACAGAAAGAAAGATCGCCACAAAAAAAGGAAAAAGATGATAATATCTTAATTATAAGCCCAACTTACCATTTCGTATAGGCTAATTGTAACTACTTCTAACGGAATCTTGGTGTTCTTGAGAAAGAGAATGGGGGCCCGGCAAGGCTGGGAAAGCATGTCCACGTAAACCATGACAACCATGACGGATTCCTTATCACCAGGAAAGAGAGGAGATCTTGGGAGTTTTCTTCAACGGCGAAGATCAACCGAACGAAGACCACTATTCAAATCCGACGCAAGATGACCGTCCAAAACGGGCAAAGGATGGTCAACTTCGACATGATCATGTGGCAGATATGACGATGTTTCGACGTTAAAGGGGAGGGTGGGCTCGTTGAGTAATACATATTATATGTCTTTTTCGCATCAATACATTTGTTGTGACATTGGGAATCAGTGAAAAATGTCATTGTAAAATGAGGTATTTTATCAGTAGTTAGAATAGAAATAGGGTAATCTTTGACATTGAAAAAAAAAAGGGGAAGGGGAGGGGGTAACGAAGTATGCCCTAGAGTGGCCGCTAGACCGCCTCGTATTTCTAAATTCTATTTTGATATCTGAGATCTGATCGAAGATCAGGTTCAGATGGTACAATAAACCTCTGATAGTAAATATTTACAAACTTGAGAATCCTATTTACTATGGGCTAACTTTAACTTGTCTTACTTTTATACGCACTCACGATCAGTCAAGAAGTTGGAGGTCTTGAATTTATTTGAATTGTGCATTCATATGAAGTATTTGATGCGGTGGGTACAAAATGAGTCATTTCTCTATCCCTCTAAGCCTTGATTCCTGTTTTAGCAATGACATGATTCGTCATCTTGAAAGTCAAACACCATCCCAATTCTTGGTCTTACTTTTTCCTTCCTATTACCAGTGCATTTTGTTACCCCACTTCACTTTATACAATCGTCTGATTCATTTATTTATTAATTTTCTTTTCATTTAGCAGAAAATTGTTGCACATAGATAATGTTAATTTCACCCTTTAAGAATTTTAATGATTAAACATACAACACCACAATATTGGGGGTAACTAAAACGGTAGATGTGTGAGGGGCAAAGGTAAATTGCCCTTTACATTTGTCAATTAACTCTAGAAAATATTACATGAAACACATTAAAAAAACGGATTTAAGGCGGGGAATCATAAACATTTAAAATTCGAATAATTATTTCTTATTTCAAAGGAGAGACAAATACATTAAGAGTAACCAAATAGGTAAAAAAAATGACATTCAACTTGATTTCAATGCTGAAATTGAAGTAAGATAAAAATAAATAATGATAGGGAACTTTTAAACATATATATCTTTGTCATCCTTCGCATTGACACGTTACACAACTGATTTTCGTCTGGCATCGACTGTAATACAATGAAATTCATTATTTTCCTACTCAACAACATGGCATAAGTGTAATGAAAAAACACTATGTATTTTAATCATTCACACGACAACATATCAGACAAATAAATCATTTTCCTTTACCCATGCCGTTTGTATTGAACACAATTTATTATTCTCCCTTTCAACAATTTTCAAAATTCACACACTTATACAACATCTGATTGCTAAAGCAAGGTGATACCCTCTGAAACCTGTTTCCCTTTTACTTCCCTCGTTTACATAAAAAAGTTACTTAACGCTCTTGCAAGAGCAATATTTCATAAAAATTTCCGACTGCAATACAAGCTTTCTCTAAATGGAAAAACTTTCATTATGTGATGGACAGCTCCCGAAACTATCCTGTCTGTAAGACACAACTTCCGAAATTGGGGCTGATTGTGTGCAGACTTGTGTCATTCAAACATTGTGAATACAATATCTAAAACTGGTTGAAGATATTTAATCTTGAGATTCTGAAATAATATCTTCCACTGAACAGTCCTAACATTGAAATGTTTATTTCTCGCTTAAAAATTAAAAACAGAATGAGTATGAAAGTATGAGACCATTAAGTTATGTATCTTATAGAACAAGAAAACGTCTGTCTGAATTAAGTTTCTCTATGATGACGCAAAGTTTTTTAAGTATAGAGGACTTTGCAACTGTTGTTACTGTCTTTTTGAATTTGCTTTCTTTAATCATCAGTAGTTTGTTTGTGTTAAAGAAAAATGTGCCGAGATATGATAGGCAACATTATCAATTGAGTGTAAGAAAACGAAAATAATTAAACAGAGTGTTAACATCTTTTATATTCTACAACAAATTGAGTTCAAAGATGATGTGAAACTGGAATAAGGACACAATCTTGGAAAAAATCCCTGCTCAGCAGCAAATGCTTCGAAAACAGTGAATAACACACAGTGAATGTAAAGCCCTCGCCGAGGCACTGTGTACAAAATGCCTGGGGAAACTCTTGCATAGTAAAACATCTACTGATCCATACATTTAAAAAAAAAATAATGCTCTGGCAAAAGTTATCTTCGAAATCATTGAATGATATTTCCATTCAAAATTTTCAATTGGCAAACATTGGAATGAAACCATGAAGAGCATAAGTTTTCAAAATGTATATATGATCAGTAGCCTAGTTAATTTCGTATGTATTTCATACATACTACTTTCAACGATGAGGGCACTGTATTCACAGCTTCTTAAGAACCTGATCAATGGCACTGTATTTCGCTGTGTTCGAAGTATTTGCCTCGGTGTGGTTCTCGGCATCGTGGCTGACTAGTTGAGTAATCTATTTTTTGTAGTTAGCCCTAAATTCGAACAAGACTGCGTGGACTTCATCAAACACAGGATTCAGGCGATTTTTCACACGATCTACGAAGGCCCTGAGTTTAGGTCGACCCTCTGTGACATCACGTCCATTTATAGTATTCTGCATCATCTGATCAGTGAAATATCAAAAAGAAAAATATTTGTAATTATTTTCACAGTACAATAAGTTCCTTTTTTTAAATCCGAGAAAGAAAAAAAAAACAACAACAACTTTCTTCGTAGCAAAAAAACGTAATCCGATTTAGCCATGACATTTTCTGAACAAATACACAATTATTAATTACGTACATTAACGTACAAATATCATTTGACACGAAAAACATCATATCTGTCCGGTAAAAGAAGTGTTGAGGGAGAGGAAGGCAAAAGTCTGCATATTCCTTGACAAGCAACGAAAAAAACAAGTTCATTATTCTTTCGAGTGCCGTTTTGGCCAGGGTAAAACAACAAACATCTAAGAAGCGAATGGATGGGCGCGTACCCCGTACGTTTGTTCTAAAGTGTTGATCCTGCTTTATTCGATAAGGAAATTTGTCTCAGCCAAACAAGTGTGGGTGTGCGTTTGTGTGCCTGTGCACGTGTAAATCACTTATGCTTTTCTTCTGTTATGTCTTAATCGATACTGATTCTGGTTCTTTCGATTCGTGATGCTAGATAAGGGCGGTCAAATACCTAAACAGAATTATAAATGAATTATCTTAACGCTAAAGACATTATACACAATATTGTTAATCGCGAGAAAAAGCATAATTTCCATCATTTTTTATTACGGAATTCGCTAAATGATTTATTATGCCAGGCCTAAATTTATACAATTCATCATCACAAAACTGACATGCATTAACGTCATCCTATGGGCATACCCCTCCGGATTGGAAGGTACTTACACCGCGCTTATTTACTTATACCTTTCTTTTGTTTGTTTGCCTGTCTGTTTGGTGGTTTGTATTCTACGTCAATTTAGACTCCATTTTCCTTACCTCGGAAACAGCAAGCACGTCAGCAACAGAGATATCATCTCCAGCCAACCAATCATTATCCTGCAAGAAAGCATTCTCGAGCTTGTCTAGTTGTTTGGTTAGGTTTTCTGTGTCTGTCTTCAACCGTTCCTCTGAAGCATGCTGTTTACCTCCAGAAAACAAGGGGATGGCGATCTACAAAGGAATATATTGATAAAAAAGGCAAAACAATAATTGTCATGTTATCCAAAACAAAAGTAAAAGGTAAAGCATGTGTGTATATTTATAAATACATGTATATTATATTTATATATATATATATATATATATATATATATAAAAGTGCGAGAATTCTCAACTGTGTGTGTGTGTGTGTGTGTATTTGTGTGTGGTGAGTGGACGGTTATTATGTGGATTTAATTCCTACATACTTTACCATACCTGTGTTTTTTCGGGTGAATGATGTCGAAATGTAATATATTTTTAATTTCATGAAGCATTGTGAGATAATACTCCTGTCCAAAGATAACCTGCAACATGGAAAGCCCTAGCCGATAACTGCGCACCTAAGATTTGAAATGAATTTTAATTTCTTTTTCTTCTTTCGTATTCCTCTTATTTGATCCTTTCACAGTCTTTATAAAGAGTAAATATGCCATCAAAGTAAAAACCCAAGCAAAGTCATTCTTACGAGGAAAGGCGGCCGTTTCAGTTTGAAATTGAAGTGTCTTCATTATTTTTTTTCGAAGTAAAGTGAACACAGGGAAATAAAATTACTAGAATAAGAATTATTATATTTTGTAATCTTTTTTTTTTTGCACGAAGACGTATCGCTTTTAAATAGAATTGAACATTTTATTTGTTTCATGTTTTCTTTTGATACCGTGCAGACATGAGCGCTACGCAAGTATGGGCACTTTTATATTGTTTTTGAAAGTTTACGTAGTAAGATATGAAAAACAATTAGCACAGTTTTGTTAAATTGAACTCAATTAAAGATAATTTTATTTCCATAACTCAATCAAAATATGACAAAATACTTACACAAAATTAATATCAAATATTTTGTAGTATAACATTGAGAATGAAACTTTTTTTATATTATACAATATTGAATGTCGATAATTGATCAAAAATTTTTAGGATATTAAATAAATAAGCATCATATTATCATGACAATTAAGTAGAATTATAATGGAAATTGAGCAATCCACTGAAAAGCAAAACCTTGCATTTCTAACTCACCTCACTGTAGAAGATTCCACCGCATCCTCCTCTGGTTCCCGAATGATGAAAGGCCATGTATTCATCAACTCTTGCTCTTTTCCTCAGGTCCTTTGGATACCAGTGGTCTGGGACCAGGTCTGCATACTTCGTTGCCAAGTAACGAATTATCGCCTCACTATTTTATTATTATAAGAAAATTTAGAAGTATAGATTGTATGAATAGATGTTGATATTTAAAAGGTATCCCACGGGAAAGTACTGATAATACTCAAAGCATATCTCCCAAAAGTGCAGACTTGTGCCTAACAATTTGCGATGTATTTGAAGTTAAGGCTGAGTCCACTCCAAAAATAATTTGCTTTAAATAAATGCAGAAGAACAAGAGAAACAGAGCTAAATGAATTTGAGTAAAATCGGATAACTAATAAGGAAATTATGAATTTTTGAAATAGTGTGACAAATTATGAAGCAATGCAAATCACTAAACAAATTGCTAATTTGGTTATCAGTTTGTGACGTAATTGCCCCACTATTTTTCAATTGCTTTATATATTTTATCCCATTAATTTCCCTTTTTATCCCGCCAAAATTGATTTCCCAATGCTTTTGCCGAGGTTAATTGATTTGTATCATATTGCATGAATGCCATTTCAACAAAAAATCTTTGATGAACTTTAAAGAAGATACTTTTTTTACTGAACATTATATATTTATAATAATTGATTTCTATAAAATAGTATCAACGTTCACATTTTTTCATGATTTAACTGAACAAAAATACTTACTAGAGCATCCACAGAAAAAAAACAAACATATAACTATCAACATAACTTGGATGCTGGTGTGAGGAAATAAGATTCTTAGGGGGAAATGGGAAATTTATATCATCGATGTAAAGAAAAAAAAATAAGAGGATAGTGAGGAAATTAGCAAGCTAAGAAATACTGACATGATGAGAAAAACCAACAAAAACGGATACCGGCCCGGTTGTCGCCCGGATGAACAAGAACCGGGCAAAGGACACGGGCAAAGGTTGGGTACTAGCTATGTCTTCAGGCACCAATAATACAGTGAACAGCACAGTTGGAGGGGTCGGTATATTGATGAGTCATTTTGCTTATAAGTCACTGGAATGCCTTGAAAAGGTGAGTCCTCGTATACTTCTAGCAAAGTTCAGTGGAAATCAAGGCCTTTGATTCAATCAATAGGAAGAAGATGTTAGAGATCTTAAGAGCCTATGGAATACCACACACAATAGTTACAGCAGTAGGAGTGATGTACAAAGATACCACAGCTCAAGTACGTTCACCAGATGGAGAGACTGACTCCTTTACCATCTGAGCAGGAGTGCTTCGAGGAGATACCTTGGCACCATACCTATTCCTCATAGCATTGGATTATGCTCTAAGAATGGCTACTGAAGAGTTCGAGGATCTAGGAACGGAAAGGAGCAGATAACATGCTGAAATGATCACAGATACCGACTTTGCTGATGATATTGCATTAATCTCAGACAATCTGGAATAGGCACAGAAGCTCCTAGAACAAGTAGAGTCTGCAACAAGCCAAGTCGGTCTACAAATAAACAGTTCTATAGACAGAATTCATGATGTACAACCTCTGTGAAGGCGAGATCTGTACTGCTGACAGGACAAAGCTGAAGCAGGTCCAAGACTTTCAGTACCTTGGCTCGTGGGTTGATCAGTCAAAACAAGACCTGAATATCCGAAAGGCGAAAGCCTGGACGGCTTTGAACGAACTGACAGCCATTTGGAAATCAAACCTCGGTAGAAAACTGAGTGGAAACTGTACTGCTCTATGGATCAGAAGCCTGGACATTGACGAGTAGCCTGGCAAAACAACTGGATGGCTGCTATACAAGACTCTTAAGAGCTGCACTAAATGTCAACTGGAGTGACCATATGACCAATATTGAACTGTATAGGGACATTACACCGATCTCAGCCAGACTGAGAGACCGTCGCTTCCGTTTCAGTGGGCACTGCTGGAGGAGCAAGAGTGAAATCATTTCACAAATGCTCTTCTGGGAGCCCTCAAGGGGCAAACGCACCAGAGGGCGCCCAGCAATGACTTACATTGACCAGTTAGAAAAAGACACCTGTTAACCAAGACAGGAGCTCCCAAAGAACATGGAGAATATAACTGAATGGAAAAAGCTTGTCAAATCAGTGCGAGTACGCTCGACCTAGTAGTAGTATAGTATAACTATATTAGTTTGAAGTTTTTGTTGTTGTAGTAGGGCAGCTTTTTAGTATAAACATATATCAACGAATAGCATTAATACATATATATATATATATTAAATGTTGAAAGGAAATAGGGAGGGGGGGGGGGAGGACAGAACAATATTAACGATATCTTGAACACACACAAGTGAATAAAACATCTTACGTTTCCCCCATGCCAAAGTCTCCATCTTCAATGGCCGGTACTGTGCAGAGAGGAGTGATCTTCACAAACTCAGGTTTCTTGTGACTTCCTGAAAAGAAGCAACAACAAATTAATGTATAATAATTAAATAAGTACACAAATAGACAAATAAAGAAGTAAGTAGAAAAATAGATAAATAAATAGAATATCAAATAAATAAAAAACACAATCAAATTAGGGTAAATTACACTTCTTGTTCAGATCATGTTGGGAACAATGGTTATGACACTCATAAAAACAGAAAGCTATATGAAATGCAATATTATATCGGCCCCTTTCTTTGTTATAGATAAGAATTACTACTTCACTTACTAACGTTAATGTTCAATTCAAGAGGATTCAATTCTGGTTTATTGGAAATAAAAACATACTAAATAAAAAGTCAGGAGACACATACAATTCAGTTTACAAATTATAAATACATACATGAATCAACAGATCAATACTTTTAGCAATCTTTATATTCATTACTGATTCTAATGAACCTAACAACTAATTTCAAAAAATCGTGAAATATTACATGTTTTAAATATCCAGTTGTGACATTTAGATATTAAAATATGTTGTCACAATTTTTTAGATGTCATATGCAATTTCATAATACACTTTCAAATTAATAAGTAATATTATCATTTCTTTTATAAAATACCAATCATCAATGTCATATTATCATTTCTTTTACACTGATATATCTAGATTTTAAGTATATGCATTTTAAGAAAAAAAAATGAAAGAAAGAAGAAAACGCGGGACCGTCGGGATCCCTGTAGATACGCCACTGATTATACTGGATATACTGTCACTGATACTATTGTCGATAATGAATGTGATAGGGGACAACATAATGCTCAACAAAAATACGAGATAGTTTGACAAATCCAATGAGAAGATCCTGGTGACAGTAAGAAACCCGCCTTGGAACCAAGTTTATCCAGTATTCGTTCTAGGAGGTATTGATTATTACAGAACTTAAGCGCGACACATATAGAGAATGAATATAAGAGCCCCAAGCCCAACCAAGCCTATACACATCTGCAGAGACATCTACCAAAGACAGCCAACAAGTAAGAAGAAAAGAAAGGGATTAGTGTTGGGAAGGCTGGGGATATGAAACCTCCATTCTAAAGTGGTCTAAAGGTTCTCTTGAGCGGAAAGAGGAACCTGGGATACAGAATGAGATATTAAAAACTAATAACAGGTTGCATATTAACTAAGATCAAACATATTTTAGATATTTTACTTGTTTACAGTCCATCGTCCCACTTAAAATATTCTTGAAAATTGATAGATAAATCTTTGAAGAGGATATGGGCAATGTTGACATACCGATGTTATAGATAGACATCGACGTGTAGAGGGAGTGGACAGCTTGACCGATGCTTTAGAACTCCTCTAAGCATACATTTACATTGTTCTCACTCCAAAGTTCTCAAACTTGATTCTGAATCTATGCAATGTTTCTGACCTGTGTTTCCTATTTTTGTATCCATTATTATTATCTATTCCATTATAAACTGCTCAATTTACAGACACACTAACCCTAATTAATTCTAAAGTTATATTCAATCATTATGAAATATTGAACACATGAGCTTACCTTAATAAATGTAATGTGTAATAATTTGATTGCAGCACATAGTTATTCGTATATTTGTGAATCAGACTCGACAGTTGCTTTGAATGTGTGTACATTTTTTTCTACCGTTGTTATCAAATCTGTTTGTGTTCTTTATTTGTATTTGAAATCCAACCTCAAGCTTTGGCTGCTATCGAGAAATGATAATATTAAACCCTTTAAACTTGGCTAAAAAACATTTAGCTTTATAAAAAATTAATATATTAACAATTATTTCATGCAAGCGTGGTGAAGCTTGACTCCATTTATGATACCTGCACTTAATGATCGTCATATTTTGATTAGTGGAATTATTTTTGGAATAATGTCTTTTGCAATATGCTAAGCTGATCAAAAAGATTTAAAAAAAAAAAAATTGCTAAGCTGAATGTTCCTCACGACAAGAGAATTATTCAACACATTCACAAAAGAAAGAAAATTTAAAAAATTCATTGGATGACGTTTTGAATACCTTTTATGCTCGTTTACTGCTAATGAAAACAGTCTTCCCATGGGCAATTCTTCCGTAATAACCTCGTAATGACCAAAACCTCATTCCCTCTATAGCAGCTCTGAGAACATAGTCGATAGATGGATATGTAGTACTATTATTATTATAACTCGACATGCTACTTTAAACTGCTGAAGGTCCTCCTCAAAAGAAAATATCCAGAGCTTAATGCCGAAATGGAAAAAAGAGTGTAAATATCCAGAGAGCAAATATACTAATAAAATATACATAATATTTGCTTATAGCCTAGAATAGAGCCAATAACAGTTTTGAAGACTCTAAGAATTGTAAACTTACGTTAATTTTTTAAAATCAAAGTGGATGCTTTCTTGATTGAGACATTTGTCATCCAAAACTTGCAAATGCATTTCGTTTCCAGACAAATAATTGATCATATAAAATTGCATTCAGTAAAGAATCCGCTTCATAAACTAAGGGAATGAATGCAAAACAATAAGAAAAAATGTATTACATTTACATGTACTAGTAAGAAATAGTCAAACATAAACTAGCAATTGCGATCATGGCATATCTATTGAGGCACCGGTGTACAATTATAATCTAAGCCATTTGGTCCAGATTTTATTGTTTTAAGAGAGGAAAGCTAGGCGAGTATCATTTTATTGATTTCCATACTTGACGTAAAATATGAATATCTGGAAAGTCTGAGATAATCATGATAAATCCGAAAGAAGGCAAGCTTACCATCTCTCAGATTTACTGTCTCAATTTCGAAGGGAATCTTGGTGTTCTTGAGGAATATGATAAGAGACCGGCAAGGCTGGGAGAGCAAATCAACGTAAACCTTGACAACCATGATGAATTCCTTTCGTCAGTAGTGGACCTAGACAGTGTACCCTTCGACAATGATGATCGGCTCAAAAGTAACCACTCTTCAGGTCGGAGGCGATATAACGATTCAAAGACAGGTCATGTGAATGACCGAACTTTGTGCTGTAAGTCTGGTAGGTATGACGGTGTTCTCCAAATAAATGAGAGGGTTGTTAGACAACACTTTTTTTTCTTCACTATATATCATGTATTGTACGAAAGCATTAATCCTTTTTCTAAATTTGATTTTGAAGCTAGGTTCTTTGAAAAAATATTGTTAAAACCTTATAATTTTTTTTTGTATCGGTCACAGCGACACTGATCCTTGGATAAATGTCCTTTTTGTAAAGGGAGGCGAAGGGAGTGGGGAAAGGAAAAATGCCTCGAGACCAGGAGACAATTATTACCTTCCTTTATCTCTAGATTTTATTCATATTTCATGTTTGTTCTGATCGAAGGTCATGTTTTGCTAGTACACGAAAGCAAACGACAGCTAAGTGTTGACCAGCCTGTGAGTCTCGAGGGAACAGAAAACAACTGAAAAAAGATATAGCTATTTTTATAAGTTATTAAGACCCTATGGGCGTGAGCCCGGATATATAAATCTGCATGAATTTAAATACTAAAATAGAATTTTAATTCATTCCAAACTTTTAGAAAATAGCCTGGTCTCTGGGAGAATATACCTCTATTCTAATTTCCCTTTTTTATCCACCCCCTCGGTCCATTCTTAACTTATGATTCACAAAAACTAAAAATCAAAAACAAACCCAAAACATGAGGCTGCATATTGTTGTAAGCAATATTCTCAGGGCCAAATTCAGTAAGCCTCCCAAATCCATGCACCACTCTGCACTGGCGGACAATGGCCAAAGATACCTTATTATTTATACTGTACAATTCTGATGAGCCTTGTGTATCCCTATTACTAGTACAATTATAGTTGTTTTGTGGGATCATGCCCATTTTCATGTTTTGGCAGTTCTCAAACAGGAAAAGGAACCCTGAAAGTTTGACGAATTCGACGTCCAGCTGAAGCAATCGCACAATTGGAATTATGAAAGTAACAGGATTATCGTGATTATGGGACGGCTTTCGTGTTTATCGATTCATATTGAATTCTACTGAAGTGCTGATGTTTCATTATTTCGAGGAAGAAAAAAAAAAATCCGTTTTAACGGAGGAAAGAAGATAAAGGATTTTGGAGAAATGTGCCAATATAAAAGTACTTTCGTTGGTGTGTTTGTTTGTGTGTGCGCGCGCGCCGAGGGGGTAGGTACCTTGCCCCTGCTTTAAGTGTTTAACCTTCAACGCAACTTTTATTTGTCTGGATGTATTTGTTGAGATCGAAGGTCAAGTCTACACACTAAAATAAAATGAAGAGCACTGCCAATGTGGGTGTTAGAAATGTGTAACCTAAGTTTGAAAATAATTAACTTTGACCTCTGAATCGAGATGCCCTTCCTCGAGTGTTTGTAAAACTCTATCGAGAACGGACATATCTACATTGCTCATGCTGATTTGATAACGATAGTCAGATTGTAACGTCAATCCTAGCGACCGACGATGCAAACGTCTGTTGACGTCAAATATTTGCAGTTAATGTTGGAATATCACTAGAGGTTTGTAGTGAGCAAGCTTCCATGAGTTGTGACAATCATATCATCTTTGAATTGATGTCATCAGTTAATTAATCCTGTCCCTATAGCCAACCGTGTTGAGCCTTCTTCGACAGACAGTCCTTTGTTTTCATTGGTCTACCTCTTCCCCTATGCCATCGATCGATATTTCCAGTATGTCTCTTTGTTATTCGCTTTGAAAATTTGTCTCGTCCACGGTTTCGAGCACCCTCTGCTCGGCCCCATTCCTATTCCTACTTTGTTTTCGTTTGGTCAGTAGTTGTACACGATGTGTCTATCTTCTTAAGCTAGATCAGTGATGTTTCTGTCGCTTTAGTTTGACAAGCATCATGTTACTTGTTGTTTTTCATACAAGTCCAATGTTGCAAGTAGAAAATAACCAAAGAGCGTTGATATTTAGTGTTTCCTTTCTTGTTTGAAGCTATTGAAGAAAAATGTATGAGCTAAATTTGAGTTGCAAAGTTGGATGTTTAAGTACAGCATTTGCAGTGACCTATTGGACGTTATGGAGTGCGTAACATTGTGAGGGTCTGGTTCTGTGAAAAATGTTAAAAATCAAAGATATTTTTTAACCTGGCTTATACAAGATTAAAGAAGTAAGAAAGAAAATGTATGATAAATTTAGTCACGTTGGTATATAAATGGCATTTAGGTAGGCCATACAATAAAGTAGACATAAACGGAATAGGTTCTTCTTTCAGAGGGCCCAAATATTGTTGTATGCATGTAGGTTCTATTATTGGTCTATGATTTGTAAGGTCTATCATTAATGATGAATAATAATCGGTTATTATAAGAACGTATGTATTTCATGTATCATCACGTCATTTTACAACAAGACACATCTCGGTATAATGTGACAGTTTATAAACTCCAAATCCCCCTGAATTAAAGCTTTCAATTGGTAGAACAAGATAAGCATTTATGTACAATTAAGAGGTCTACACATATTTCTCTGATTGTTATTTTATTTATTAGGTACAACGATAACCTTCACAAAGGAAAGTGAGCATGTACACAGTTTTTACAAAGCTGTATAATTCATTTTATCAGCTTATATGTATGCTCATCGGCATCTTTGAAATTTAACCATGCTTATATCTGTGTGTTGCCTGTTACATTAAAAGGTTCAACCATGATTTGAACGTGTTATGGTATCAGTACAATGGTGCCACTCAAGTGTGTTCATTCGTCACCGGTGACTTCTAGCAAATAGTTAGTTATTGTAAACAACATCGTCCATTCTTAAACAAATATTAAGAATATTGCCCTCGGTCAATTAGACGTACAATCTTGCAAATCCTTTCAACAGGATACCGCTCCAGCTCTGTACCCCCGTAAACCTCACACACGTTCCAACACGCACACACTCCCGCCCTCACTTTCTCAGATCGAATTCTCATCCTTATTTATAACTCATTTTATTCCTCTTTTCATCCTCTGTACAATCATCGTCATATGAATATGTTCGGGGCTTCAAAAAAAAAAAATCGTTCTTCCCAGAAAATGCAATCTCGCACCAGGCTTCACTTCCCAGGGTCCTGTGATTAGCAGCCAAGTATTTGGACAGTAAACATTACGATAAACTTGCAAGTTCAACATTTAATTATCAAGTTTCTCATTTACCCCGTTTACAGCAGACTCTGTCAGTATTATTTAGGTCATGTTCATGTCGCTAGTGTGTTACTCATGATTTTACACAATGTACGTAGATTTAACATCTATTTTAGCTAACAACCATTTAGATTTTGGTGAAATTTAACTCCTTTTTAAGCTACACAAATAATCTCCTTGTGCAACTTTTTATTTTTAATGGCATAGATATACTAAAGGATTGAAGGTTATTTCAGTGTTTCCAGTGCAAAAGGGTTGTCATGGAGATAATTTAGGAAAGCCACTTTGCTACACAAAGCAATCCTTCTGTCAATTGGTGGGTATTGTTTTGTATAAAATAGTACGTGTGACAAACGGGTGACCGTACGGAGGAGTGAAGAAAGCATCCGAACTGTTACTGACCTATTACTAGTTATCTTGGAAAATCGATGCATAAACGAATTGTGAGACAAATTTCAGATTTTCATGTTCATGCAGGTTATTTATTAACAAATCTTTGAATAGCTAAATCTAAATTGTAAATCATTTTTTAAAATAAATAAATTGATATTTGTTGGTGGTTAGCTTCTGACATTACCTTTGCTGTATTGGTGCAAAAGGAAACGTGCAGACAAAACACAAAACGACAAAAGTAATTCACATTGAGTTGATGTGAGGGGAATACAAAAAAAGGCGGCCACAAAATCTCAACAAATCTTCACCTTCAAAAAATCTAAACTATAGGAAGGAGGTAGTATAAGAGTTGAAAAAGGGTAAAGAGAGCTAGACGGGAGAGAGAAAGTAATAATTGGCGAAGAACTGAATACGGATATCAAAAGTGGAATGGATTTTCGGAAAATGTAACAACTTTATAGAGAGAGAAGAGAGAGAGAGAGAGAGAGAAAAAAGAGGGAGGGTGAAATGGATATTACCCTAAATAGAAAAGAGAGATGGGATATACAATGGGAGGAAAAATGTTTGGGGAAAATATCTTTTGTGTCCTTCAAAACTGTTTTCGCTGAGAATCTACTGAAATTCTATTGGATAGAGAGAGAGAGAGTTAAAGAGTAAGAGAGAGAGAGAGAGAGAGGGAAAAACGAAACAAATAAAAGGAACGGGAACAAATAAGGAGTTAAATGTGCATCGCAAGTGTTGTACGGAGATTAAAAAGAAGAGGGTTGACGAAGAAAACATTTACAAAGATGCCAGGGACAAAAAAGAGCCGTAAAGAAAAACTATTCAATAGATTAAAAGGGTTTATAGCAGATGATTCGATATTAATAAAGACTTGTGGAAATCCCAAAGTCCTTCTTGAGCGTTTTCACTGAGAATCTATTTGGTGTATCTGTCCCTAAATGCATACAAGGCTTTGTGCACTTCATCAAAGTCAGGATTGAGACGATTCTTCACGCGATCTACAAAGGCCCTGAGTTTAGGTCGCCCCTCTGTTACATCTCGTCCATTCACAGTGTTCTCCATCATCTGATTCGTAAGGGTACCAAACATAAAGAAAACATTCTTTGAAAGTGGCTTGAGCTCATTTTCAAAGCATTTGGAATAGGAAAGAAGGAATATTTTGATATTTGAATAGTTTACATTTGTTTTTATTTGTCAAATTCCTTAGTGAATCTTAAAAAGGAGATGGTCCTAGAAGCAAACCGTTAGGCAAATACTACTGTTACATGAATCTGAAATTTACCTTACCTCATATTGTATTGACAAGATGATAATTGAAAATAGGTCATATATTACATGTCCACAACATTATTTCAGTAATGATTTCTTTGTTTGTATTACAATATTGTAAATCAATATCATAATTCCCTTCATACTAACCTCCGAGACGGCGAGCACGTCAGCGACAGAGATATCATCTCCAGCCAACCAATCATTGTCCTGCAAGAAAGCATTCTCGAGCTTGTCTAGTTGTTTGGTTAGGTTTTCTTCGTCTCTCTTCATCCTTTCCTCTGACGCTTTCTGCTTTCCTCCAGAAAATAACGGGATGAGAACCTGTAATTGTGAAATTTAGCAACTAGGCAAATGAATTTCCGATATTGTTGTATTCCTTATAAAGCTTAAATAAACAATCCGGTCAAACACTAAATGGCATGTGTGTGTTGTGAATGTATGGGTTTGGTGGTGTTTAAATGAATCTAGTCAATATGTAAATAACATTCTCAGTTTATCGTGCTCTAAAGCGAAACACTCAGAACTAGACCAAAAGATTCGTGTGAGCTAATCATAACAATCTGACATGCATGTTTGTCCTCATTCTTATTTCTGGCGTTTAAATCCCGTATGTACCAGTTTGGCCAGGAGATATTAGATCTCCCATCGTGTTCACTGACAGGCAGCTATCTCATTAACTCAGTTCTCAATTAACATAACAAAGGAGGATAACGGAGAGAAACAGTCACCGCTTATAGGCAATGTTGTCGATAAAGCATCATTTGTCATAAAATGAGGACAGTGGTATATTTGATAGTTTATCTCACCTCACTGAAGAAGATCCCACCGCATCCTCCTCTGGTTCCTGTATGGTGAAAGGCCATATATTCATCAACTCTAGCTCTCTTCTCCAGATCCTTTGGATACCAGTGGTCTGGGACAAGGTCTGCATACTTTGTTGCCAAGTAACGAATAATTGCCACACTGTTTTATAATTAAGAGAACATTTTGAAGTATACGTTGTGTAAATAGATGTTGATATCTTAAAGGTATCCCGCGGGAAAATGATGATCATGCTCAAAACATGTCTCCCCAAAGTGCAGCCTTTTACCTTAAAATTTGTCATGTATTATAATTTAAATGGAAGAAAACTTATGAAATGTGAGCACAAGTACAACACATAGGTAACGATGTAGTTTGAAGTATATTGTGTTTGTAATGCAGCTTTTGTATAAACATATATCAAGGTTTTCATCGAGCATTAACAAGAAAAATTAAACATATCCAT